>PVKM010016379.1:0-26902 GCA_004027735.1 Carollia perspicillata
CCCCCCTTCATTCCCCTTCACCCTGCATACTCCCCCACCCATATTCCCCCCTTTAGTTCATGTCCATGTGTCATAAGTTCTTTAGCTTCTACATTTCCCACACTACTCTTGCCCTCCCCTGTCTATTCTCTCCCCACCGTCTATGCTACTTATTCTCTGTACCTTCTTCCCACACCTTCTCCTGCCACTCCCCTATTGCCAACCTTCCATGTGACCTCCATTTCTATGGCTCTACTCCTGTTTTAGGTGTCCGCTTAGTCTGCAAGCCTGAACTGACTGCGACAAACAAACAGCAACAAAACTGTAGGGGCTGCACCTTATTTCAGCAATCCACTAATCTCTAGTCTGATAGTTGAGGAAAATTATAATATTTGTAATCACTAGAAATAGTTTCAATAATTTTAAATGCATTGATCCTGAGACAAAAGGTTGAGTCACCTGGCATTTCATAAAAATAATGAAAACAGTAGTTATTACTTATTAAGCATATACTAAGTTCCTGACACTGATAGAGGCACTTTTACACCTTAAGTCATTCAATTCTTGTGACAACAAAGTATGTTATTTAATCCTCATTGCATCTTTTCAAGTTGGTAATTATGTTAATTTCACAGATGTGGAAATACCATGTAGCTGTGATCTGCAAAAGAGGGAGAATTTGGTTTGTCTGTTTCGTGTGCCTCTGTTTGTTGTCATGATAGGAGGTTCTAGAAGGGGTGGTATTCAGCTCTGATGATGAACCAGTAACTAGAGTTTAAGCCTGAGTATTTGATTGTCTTAGATGTTCATTTTCATTAAGCATAGATGGGGGAAGCTGCTTTACTCCTTAAATTCCCCACTTTGGATGAAATACATCAGATGGCAAGGAGGGTATATTTTAAACTTTTTATTTTGAAATAACTTTAGGCTTACTGTAAAATGGCAAAATTAGTGCAAAGTTCCCATATACCTTTCACTTAATTTTGTTTAATTTTAACTACTTGTACTACCATAGTATAATTACCGAAACTAGGAGACCAACATTGATATACTATTAACTAACCTACAGATTTTATTTAGATTTCACCAATTCTTCACCTAATGTCCTTCTGCTAGTCAAGGATCCCATCCAGGATCTCATATTGCATTTAGTTGCCATGTGTCCTTAGTCTCTTCCAATCTGTGATAGTTCTCAGTATCTTTAGATTTTTTTCTTTTAACATTTGTTTTTTTAAACATTTTATTTATTTACTTTTAGAGAGAGAGGAAGGGAGGGCAAAAAAGAGGAAGAGAAACACCGCCAATGTGTGGTTGCCTCTTACATGGCCCCAACTGGGGACCTGGCCTGCAACCCAGGCATGTGCTGTGACTGGGAATCGAAACGGCAACCCTTTGGTTCACAGGCCCATGCTCAATCCACTGAGCTACACCAACCAGAGCCAGTTCTCTGTATCTTATTTCTTCTTTGACCATTACACTTTTCCAGGAGTGCTGGTCAGGTTTTTGTTCATTTATTTTGTTTCAGAATGTTCCTTAATGTTTTGGTGTGGAGTTTCTCATGATTAAATTCAGATTATGAATTTTTGGCAGGAATAACACAGAAGCAATATCATGTCCTTTCCATTATATCCTATTAAGAGGTACATTATTTCAGTATGTCTCCTTGCTGGTGATATTAACTTTGACCAGTTGGTTGATATGGTGTCACCAGGAACCTTAGGTAGCAGCAACCCATTAGCAGTTACAGCCATAACGTCATGGAAAGGCACCAACAGGTGAGTGTGTGGACTGCTAAATTCTGGACCAGGCCCACTAGCCTTTCCGTTTTGGTATCTGTGTGTCTGCAATGGACCCGCAGCTTCCAGCTTAAAGGAGGCCTACAGTTTTCCCAATGCACAAAGATGCCTAGGAAGGGAACTTGGGGCAGGAATATCTAGCCTATGCTGTGCTAACAAAATCATGAGCCCTGGCTGGTAACTGCCTTCTCCTAAGAAAGGGACACACTTCACTCAGGCTCAGTCTATCTATGCTGAAAGAGTTGTGCCTACCCTGAGCTTTTCTCTTTTTTTTATTTTTTATTTATTGATTTTAGAGAGAGGGGAGGAGAAAGAAAGAGATAGAGAGACATCAATTTGTTGTTCCACTTACTTGTGCATTCATTGGTTGATTCTTGTATGTGCCCTGAACTGGGATCAAACCTGCAACCTTGATGTATCGGGAACGATGCTCTAGCCTACCTTGAGCTTTTCTAATTCACAGAGGTTTGTATAGGCTAGTGGAGGCCCTGGTGAGGATTCAGAACCAAGTCTTTCTCAGTCTAAACTTGTGTTTTTCACTCTTTGCTCACAAAGCTGAACTAAAGTTGAGATACAGCTAATTCAAACCTTAACATTTAGAGATAGACAAGAATTTAGGCTTCCAATGGTTAAGAGACCTGCACATAGTCACATGTTACAGACTCAGGACTGGAATTCAGGACTGATACTTAATCCAGGACTGTTTGTACCATCAAAAAAACTCAGTCTAAAGGTAACATACAGTGCGCCTCTGGCGGGGGTTGGAGGGAAGAATCTGTAATTCACAAAACAAGAAGTCTCCAGTCAAGGGCACACAGAGTCTAAATCAGGGGCATCAAACTCATTTTCACCGGGGGCCACATCAGCCTCACAGTTGCCTTCAAAGGGTGTAATTTTAGGACTGTATAAATGTAACTACTCCTTAAAAGTTAAGCGAGAGCTTGGCACCACCACCAGGTAGAAACAAGGTGCTGGGCCAGATAAAACGAGGTGGAGGGTTGGATTCGGCCTGCAGGCCTTGTGTTTGCCACCTGTGGTCTAGAAAGATTCTTTACGGCACCAAAAACTTGTCCCCAGCATTAATTTATTTTTACCAAGTCCTTTTATAAGCTCTTCTTAGAAATCTATAGTAAGGCTTCATTTGATGCAAGACTGATGAATGTTGTAGCTTATTTGTAGTTTCAACCTTGAATTTTGGAGGTGATAATGTGACATGGGGGGTTGGATGAGTGTTGGTGTTCCCCATGGTAGTTATACAACTCTAGGCAGAACATTTAACCTCACTGAAATGTATAACCCCCACCCTCCACTTAACAATAAATCATGAATATTATCCCATGTCATTATTCGTTTACATCACTATTTTTATGTCTACACAATATTGTGTGACTCAAGTATCCAGTTTCATAAGTGTCCTATTATGGTTAGATGTCTGTCTGTGCTGTTTCCCATATCTGTGATAACTTCCCTTGTGGCTCTATCTCTGTGAGCCCCCCCTAATTTTGAATGTTATTTTAAAATGACACCTTCCATTCCAGTTATCTTTAGTGTAGAGATTCCTCAATATGAAAAATCAAAAATAATAGTTACTCTTTATTGAACTTCCTTTCTATGAAAATACTTTGGGTTAGGAAATTTTTCAAGGTAGGTATCATCAGTGGTACCACCAGTGGGGTAGGAAGTTTTCAATGGAGGTATCACCAGTGGTCCACCACAGCTGGAGAAAAACCCAATGAGGCTCTTCTGGGAACTGTGGCTGTGATCAGCATGGCCTCTTGGCATCCTGGACAGGACACTTATGCAGTGAAATAAAATCCTGGGACACCAAATCAATTGACTTGCTAGACAGATTACTTCCATATTGACATACTGGTGTCCAGGGAGCACAGTTTTCATTTTGATGACAATTCATGATGAGTCCTCTGGATCATTAAATACGAGTACCACTTCTCTGTTTCTCTTGGCATTATTCCTGGTTGGAGATATTATAATCATATCATTAACATAAAGGAAGAAAATTATTCTTCACCTTGCTATGGCAGGACAGCATAAATTTGATTCATCCATAAATGGCAGTAGACAGCTGACAACACAAGTTAAGGGGAAAGATGTCACAACCTTAGTCCTCATTTTGCTTCTCAGACTATTACTTAAGTCATTTGTAATTTCTCTTCTCCTTAGCAATCTCCAGAATATTTGTATGTACTCCCTAGTGGCCAAAAAATGAAATACAGAAATTCACTGTGAGACCAGCTACCACATGGAAGATGCCAGCAAGCATGCTCAGAATGAGGCATCTGTAACAATTTCCTCTTTTACCCTTTTCATAAGCCTCACAACTTGGTTTATGCTAGGCCTACCTCCTGCTTTCTGTGATGTATTTGTAAATGATGCAGCTAAATGGATTGGCTGTCCACTCACCTAAGTCTTTGGCTCTTTAAAAAAAATTGTGGTAACCCTTGACATGAGATCTATCCTTTTAACAAATGTTGACATGTGCAATATGGTACTGTTAAGTACAGGCACTATGTTGTACAGCATATCTCTGGAGTTTATTCGCCTTGTATAAAAAAGAAGTTCTTTGTTCCAGACTAGAGGAAGTTTGGGCTCCCTGCATCATGTACATGTTGCAAGCAATGTGTTAATGTTTGCATACTCCTTCAAGCATACCCTTTCTGCATACCAATAGCAGCAGAGCTGTTTTAAATGACAGTACTTACCTGCAGCCTTATGCCAACAAATTTTGGCACATTTCCAATCTGGTCATCCTTACACATCTATACAACATGAAGATTCTAGCTGAGGAACCTGTGATATTACCTCATCATTACAGAGTATATATCCATTCAATTATTCCTTTGTTCACTCAGTAAATATTTATGGAGCACCTAGTACATGTTTGTTCACTTGTAATGAGAATTAGACATTTCATTTGCTGATTTAATTGGCAAGTTAGTGGGCTACTGAAAATAAGGACATTCAAGGCTTATTAGCACATGGATAGTTGAAGCCAAAGAGCAGATTATATTCACAGCAATAGGGAGTATCAAGGGAGAAGAGAAAGGGGTTAATGAAGGAGGTTTGGGAACACCTAGATTTAAGTGAAAGGTGTATAAATGAAAAAAAAAAGAGCCTGCTGGAGCACACACATGGTGAGTTAGGAGGGAAATGATTTTGCTTGTGGTTCCTAACTATGGAATGAGTGAAAAACAGAAGAGTAGTGATCATGCTTTATAAATTGAACTATTATTTTTATCTGTAACAATAAAACTGGGCTCTTTTTATTCTTATGAGAAGATCCTTTTGTATCTTCAAAGGTATTTTTCATTACTAATGAAGTCATACAGATTAATTTTTTTATCTCTTCATGAATTCTTAAAGTGAACTCACAAATGCATAGCATATGTCTCTTATATACTTAGGTCATCATCAAAATGTTGTACACAAATTTTATAGCCAAAATCTGAATAATAGATGCTAAGAAAACAAATGTTAACCTCAGCCACCATTTCCAAGATATTTCCAATATGATTTTAAGAATTCCTTTCCCCCCTGATGTATCTGAGTCCTATTACCATCAGCTAATTTACTAATGTTCCCATTTTTATACATCATTTGGACCTTATCTAAGCCAATAAGTAGTCATTTCGGTCATTGCTGATATTATTCAACTAAGTGAACACCAGCCAAATCTTTGCTTTAGCCAACAGTTATGCAATTTTGATTTTGAGAAGTTGGCGAAATGAGTTTGTCATGCATTTCATCTGCGGGGCTGCACATCTCGAGTTACTTGCAGGACTTGCACCTTGCATTTTGCTGCTGATGCTGGTTCTAGCCAGAGTGGCAGGGTGTTTAGAAGAACCCAGAGGGCTATTTGCAGATTAGGAGCAGAGGCTAGGATCTGACTCTAGGAGAGGAGAAAGGATGGTGCAGAGGTTACAGTGACCCTCAGGAGGCCTGAATATCAAAATTAATTATATCCCTAGAAAAACAGAGGATGCTTACTCTCATTCTTACCAAAAATGCTGCTGCCTTTGTGGATGTCACAACATTCATGCTATACCTCAGAGGAATCATAACCATCTTCTATGGTCTCTTGTCCCTTATCTGCAGTTCCTCTGTGTGTAGGGGTCAAATCTGGAATGTGAGCCATGTAATTCAGTACATGTACCCAAAGAGACACAGGCATTTAGTAAACTGTGTGGATTTCTTTCCCTTCTTCAGGTTTTTTGTAGTTTTGATCATTTAAAATATTTATCTCACAAGCAATATTTCAACAGTTTTAAATGTTTGGCTTGAAGAGATGGCAGGATAATGGGTGATTTTTCAAAAAAGTTCATTCTATTTTTGTCAATTTTTCATGTTTCTTTGCAGTGAGTAGCTTGATATGCTTTTCAGAATATCCTGTGATGAGCAATGAAATATAACATATTCCTATATTTAAAATGTATTCAATGGGAAAATTGCATTACTTTATAGAAATTAACACTAGAGCCTATTTAGTTGATGTGTTAACCTTCTCTTTGAAAACATTTTTATGATGTGGGAAAATGCGTCTTTCCCTCTTCCTATGTGGGGTAATACATACTCCCGATGATTCAGTGATTAACTGGATTTGCCAACCCAGTAGAAGGCATGTTCAGCTTCAAGTGCATGGGGTCGTGGAAGCAATTCAGGCTGGGGTCATGGCACATAGTTTCATTTTCTGACTCTGCCATTTACTTATTGTTTGGTCTTGGACTTGGCTTGGGCCCAAGTTTCCTCTTGAGTAAAATGAGAGAAATTATACTAGATGAGCTCAGAATGCTACTTTGGTTCTAAATACCACACTCAGTCTATCCCTCTTATATAGCAAAATAATGATAATAGTAAAAACAAGCAATCCCATCATTGGTAAATTTCCATGCATAAAGGCAGAAACTCATAGTGGTTAAGGGCACAGGTTCTGGAAGAACCCTGTTTGGTTTTGAATCTCATCTCTATCACTTAAAAGCTATGCAACTGTAGGTGAGTTATTGTTGCAGGAAACTCCATCCTGTTTACCAGAGATATTAGGTGGAAAAGCCATGACCATGGACAGCTGATCTGAGTTCTGTTTGCTACTCACTATCCTTTATCCTCTCAGTGTCTTTATAAAGGCTGTGATTCTATGAACCTTGTTAGTGTGGCTGGGTAAACAAGCACACACACACAGCATCCCCCTAAATTACCCCCAAAACTGGGACATCAGTTCCTATCTGTGAATCTGTGTCACTGAGTTCCTTGCCACAATGTGTTTGCTGTGATCGAGACACAGCCTCCTCTTTCTCTTCCATGTAGTTCTAATAGAGGATGCTAATGTTTCTTTTCCTTCCTCAGTCCTCAGTGGTGTCAAGAGGCCAACTGTACTAAGAGGAGGGGTGCACCCTTAGAGCTCTATGTGAGGAAGCTGCTATCTAACCAAAAGGTGTTAGTATGATTAGGTGTGATGTCACTAATATTTCCCCAAAATGCCTTTATCCCATTAGTGCTGTGGGTAATTTTTACAGCCAGGAAATATCTTCAGTTGTGCTTTTAGTTTAATGGGAACTTATGACAGTGTTGCTTCATTGCTCTTAAAGAAAAAAATATAAAAATTAAAAAAAAAACAGTATCAGAACACACATTGAACTGATCCAGAATCTTAGTACATTACATTTTCACCTTGCATCTACTTAATTTTTTTTTTAAATACACATACACTGGTGCCTTGGTGCTCTTTGTTAATTCATTCTAGAACTCATGATGAGGGCCTAAACCGAAGAGTACCAAACAATAAAGCATTTTCTCTTGTGGGCTGGCATTGTGTCTCATACAAGTTCTGGAAAGTGCGATGAGTCCTGAGCAAATGCTGGGTACTGAAACATTTATTTCTTGTCAGTGTGACAATTACAGGGCTTGATGAGTTCTAAAGCCAATGAGTACTGAGGTATGACTGTAAAATGCTGAAGTTCTTCCTGACTCTGGTCTTTATTGCTACCCACCAGTCAAACGTGCTCATTTCATAGATGGAGAAACTAGGGGTCAGAGAGGAATATAATTTTTCCAAAGACTCTTTGCTACCCAGTAGCAGAGCCAGGACAGGGACTGTAGCCTCCTCATTCCTAGGTCATGGTTTTCCCACTCCACCTTGTGCTAATTTTTGCCTGCCAATGGATCATATAAATTAAAGTTCTCTTCTACCAGTCTGTGAAGGGATGTATTTGATATTTGACTGAAAGGACCATTCATCAGCCTTTTTGTGCAACTTACTCTATAGCTTCTTTTCAGTGCCTTCCTGGTTTCCATGCAGAAATCTGTTACTGAAATGGAGAACACATTTCCCCTTACTTATCAATAATTTATTCTTCATTGAAATATACATGTTCTGAGTTTGAGTTTTATCTTCTTTGATTTTCCCAGGCGTACATGTGTCAGGACTATGTGGATAGGCTACACAAGGATTGTGACATTCTGTTGGGAAAGGGTTAATCATATTGGTAGAGAAAATGGGCTTGAAGTAAGAAAAAAATTATTCCAAGCACAACTACTCACTTTCATTCCAATCAGATTCATTAAGCTGACAACACCCAACAACCCAGCTGATTTCCTCAGAGCTATCCATACCTATCTCTGGTCATACATGCATTCTTGACTTTAGTGTCCTTCCCTTGACCCTGATTAAATCCTTAAACCTGAAGGACCCACTTTAGCTGAAACCATTCTATGCCATTTGTCAGGTCCTCCACTACTGACTACATTCCTGCCCTCATGCTCCCCAAATGGCTCCACCCAAATAGTACTGAACATACCTTCCTGACTCTTCTTCCAAGACTTGCCAAACTGCTCCACCCTGGTCATTGCCAAGGCTGATCCTTGATCCTAATTATCTACAGGTGACTGATTCTGGGAGCCATATCTAGGCAAGAGTGTGAACAAAGGAATGTAATGAATGAAAAGGTTGTGTGAGAGGGAGAGAGAAATAAGGGGTGAGGAGAAGGGTGGGTGGGGAGGGCTGGTTAGGAAGGGAAATTCAAGATGTGGCTCTGGAACCTAAAATTAATTAATGTCCTTTGCTTTTGGATAGAGATTGGGGATGAGTTGAATAAATTATATAGGCTGCTTCTCAATTTTCACCATCCTATGAACTATGGACCAAGTGGACTATTACACTATATCACTTGATCCTGAAGGGAAGGGCTGATTGAAAATTCTTTGGAACCCTGTGTGGGTGAGTGAGAGAGAGTGGGAATAATTCCTCTGTGGTCCTTCAAAGGAGTATGTCCTACCCACCCTCATGCCTTACCCTTCACTCCTAGCATACTGTCACATAACTGACATAGAGCATTTGTTCAACATAGAATCATTTATTTGGGATAATTCACAAATTTCTGATTTTTACTTGCCTCCACAAGCAGCCCCTTCCCTGAATGCACACACATGTACATAGATGCAGGACTGTGGTTCTCTGACTGTGCCATATTGTCTTATATCCTCTTGCTTTTGCATCCACTATTTCTGTCTAGAATGTCCTTCCTCTCTAACTCTTGTTCAGTCTTCCAGTCTTAGCACAAGCATTAGTTTATCCAAGAGGCTTTCCTTGCTGACTCTAGCACTCCCCAAGATGTTTTTTCTCTATGTTCTCAGAGTCTTTCACATTATGGCATCGTTGTCATAAGAGTGAAATAACCAAACATAATGGTTTCATTTCTGACTTAATCCAATATAAAACTGTGAGGCTGTAGAAGACATTGGCTGCATTGAATTCTTTCTATCCCTTGTGCTTAACGCAAAGTCTGGCACATATTAGGCTTTCAGTATCTGTTTCTTGAATATGTGAATGGAAACCTTTTCCTTACACATCTAGCCTGCTCCATTTGACCCTTTTGTTTACTTCTTTGATTGTTTTTGCCTGGAAACTGAATACATAGACCATGAAGTCACCAAAATTAATGGGCATTAACAACAAGCAAAGCCTATTCATTCTTATCATCTAGAAAACAAATGATACCTGTATCTCTCCTAAACATGAATTTCTTCTACATTTTTCTTACAATTAAAGATGAAAAAATCTCTAGAGATTACTAGCATTTTCCAACCAGCTGTTTCATGAGAAGAACTTTAGCAATTGTTTAGCATTTTGTAGCTAATTGCAGGAACAAAGTGGCTACCAATGCAAAATTTGGTTTTTAAAAGAAAACATTATCTCCCTAAGCAAGCCCACATGGTAAAGACAGCATCAAATTATCACCAGTCAGCACTCATGAGCCAGGAGAGAGATGAAGTGGTAGATTCTTTTTGATTTCTAGTGAAGAAGTTGAAAGGTAAGATAATCTTTGTTTCAAGGAAATTTGCAGAATACAATGATACAAATATTGGAGAGTTAAAACAAGGTAAGGTTTGGCTCAAGGACTAAAAGGAATGTGTAAGAAGTGCTGTTGGAACATTAGAGAAGCACTGAGAAGTAGGCTTTTAACATTTAGTTCAGGGACCCTCAAATTTTTTTTGCCTGTGTCCTTCCTAAAATGATAAAAGTATGTGGGAAAACTGCATAACTGTCCATGTCATTATTTTTGTATACATAAATCATGAGCTTAAATAGTTGCATAGGATGTAATTTTCATCATGTTGTATATTTATTATACATTCTAAATACATTTTCATTACAACTGTGGAAATGCTCAGTTAGCTCATTCAGTTAATGGAAAATGTCCACCATGTAACTTCAATAGTTAGATTATTCCCTATTGTCAAACCAATCAGCCAACTCACATTGGCTTTCTGTTTGAAAAAGTCTGATTTTACTCTTTTGTGACAAGCATTACACTACTGAATTTTAACGTCAAGATAGGCAGACGAGGCACACACCCCTTGCCATGTTTATTACTTGGATAAAATAAAGACACTGCCTCACCAATGCTTCTTACCTGAACACTCTTTGTTTTGTTCTATAGGACTCCCCTTCAGGAGCCTCTATGTTCTGGAATTCTTCCTCTTTTGGGAGGATTTATTTTATTTTACTTTTTTTTTCTATTACAGTTGATATTCAATATTACATTAGTTTCAGGTGTGCTGCATAGTGGTTAGACAATCATATACTCTATTAAATGTTCCCACCCTAATATTTCCAGTACCCATCTGGCACCATACTTAGTTATTCCCATGTTACCAACTATACTCCCCATGCTGTACTTTATATTCCCATGACTATTTTGTAACTACCAATCTGTATTTCTCAATCCCATCTTCCTTTGTTATTTTGTACTCTGGAGGACTTCAGTCCCTGAGATTGCTCCATGGGAAATTTCAACATGGTCAAGAGGTCAATCTCTTTCATCAAATTGAAAGAGGCACATTGTGGTAATGGAGGTGGGAAAGAAGAATATACAAATGATGGACAGATATCCTGGAATCCTCACCCTCTGCAAAGTTAGATATGCACCCAGACTTGGAAATCTCTGATCTGTGTACTCCTCTCTCATTTTACTGATGAATCATTTAATACCTAGAAAGAAAACTAGACTCATCCAATGCAGCAATGCTTGTTAATCAGTGGTAGAGTCACTAATGTAATATATGGTAGGTGTTTTGATTTCTCAGGACTAGCTTTACTTCCTGCCCTGTGATATCTCATTAATCTATCCCACATTTATGTGACTGTAGTTTTTTTAGGCTGTCACAGTAGTCTTCTCATAGACGATAAGAGGTCTGACCTTGACATTTCTTCACAAGGAGGTATTTGTACATAGAGAACTCAAGAATGGTAGTTGTTTGAATCTGCTCTGACATTACTTGCAGGTTAATCAGGTAGGGTTACAACTTAACAGGCCTTCGTTCAAAAGCCTGTAATTTAACAAAGCCTGTTCCATGTTAGTTGGAAAGGGCACTCTACCATGTGGTCAAAACCTCTTGGTGGTTATTAATTTTTGAATCATTTACTATTTTCCTCATTTTGTTAGTCTCCTGGATTAAATTGTAAGGTCTCAAAGTACATAAACTCTGTCTTACTTCTTTATCTCAAAATCTCCAGAAACATTCAGTAGTAGGTCCATAGATGTCTCTGGAGTCAAACTAGACTAGATTCAAATATTGGATCTGCTGCCTGCCATCAGTGTGACTTTGGGCAAAATATCAACCTTTTGATATCACAGTTTCCCCTTCTATAAAATAAGATGTAAGGATTGAATATGAGGTATGTACAGAAAGTGTCCAGCCATGTATTATGACAAATAGAGACATTTATTGGAGAAGATACAAGATATAAGAAACATTGTACATAAGACAATGACACCTCAGTCCCCTTCAAAGTAGGCACCTTGGGACCACACACAGTTCTCCCAATCACCATCACCTGCCCTGTCATATTTTCCTGAATCTCATAAATGTTCTGAAATCTCTTCCCTTTCAAAGATGATTTTAGTTTTGGGAAAAGCCAGAAGTCACGGGGCACCAAATCTGGGCTGTAGAGGGGCTGAGTCACCTGGGTGATTTGATGTTTTGCCAAAAAACTCAATACAAGATGTGACATATGAGTGGATGCATTGTTGTGATGCAGCTGCCAATCACTAGTTGCCCATAGCTGTGGCCTTCTGAATCATCTGAATAGCTTCCTTGAAGGAATGTTCAAGCTTCACACAAAATTTGACACAGATTGATTGCTGTACTCGCTCAATAATTTTGAATGCAATGGCCACATAGTACACATGCTCACTCAACGGTGTCTACTGACCACATTGACTAATACAGTGAAGTTGTCCTTGTTCACCCATGTGCATTGCAGTCCAGTCTCCCTGGCTGCCAGGTTACATTGATGTCAAGCAAACCATTCTTGTTATATTATCAATGGCTGGACTTTTTCCAGACAGACCTTGTATATCATATAAGGCAAGTATACATGATTATATAATATCATGGGTATGATATCATGGGTATATCATATAAGGCAAGTATACTTGTATACAAGTATACAAGTATAATTATAGTAGGTACTCAATAAATGTTAGCTGTTGTTATCATTATTGTTGATTGAAGCCATCAAGTAATCTAATGGTAAGATAATCGGGGGAGTAAGCTCATGGAGAGCAATGGGACTGAAAGTATATTAAATTTACCCAGAGGCAAGCTCCAAGGGAGAGAGGGCTAAACAGTATTATACAAGGCTCATAAAGTCACATATGAAACAATGGTTTAGAACAATGCTGTTCAGTGGATCTTTCTATGATGACAGAAATGTTCTATATCTACAACAGCTAATATAGTAGCCACAAGTCACATGTGCCTCTTGAGCACTTAAAATGTGGCTAATCCTAATGAGAAATTAAAAATTTCATTTTATTTAATATTAATGAACTCATAGTTAAATTTAAACAGCCACATGTGGCTAGTCTACCATTTTGGCCAGCACAGTTTCAAGACATATGCTTTCTTTTTGTCAAACCATAAGTCTTTGAGTATTAAGCCAGCTTAAATTGCAATGAAGTTAAACCTAACTCAGGGGTAGTGAATGCCATGTGATTGGTAACAGTGACTTGGCATCAGGGGCCAGTTCCAAGAGGGACCTCATATGCTAACACCTTCATCTCTCCATGTAGGTCTGCTCCTCTTTCTCACTTTTCCTCTGTATTCCCCTCCATCATCCTCCCTTGTTTCCCTATGGTCAGGCTCCTCTGCCAAATATATTTTGAGACCTGTGCATATGTAGTTAACTCCTTACTAATTAATATCAACTAACTAAGGTTAATAAGATACCCATGAGGCAGTATATTAAGATACCTGTGGTGCAAAGACATCTTTCCCCACACTATTTTTTTTATGAAGAGTTATCCTCCATCAATGTAGAATTGATTCCATTCACGTATTAAGTAGTATATCGTGGGCAAAATCATTGAAGAGTTTGTGGACTGTCAGCAAAGTTTACCACCATTTACCAGAATAGATACACAGGATATTTCAGTACTTTCCTCATCTTATAAAACATTATATTTTGAAAGGTTAACTAGTAAAGAAAAGTGAAACTTAATATAAGTTAAGAAAATGAATTACACTTATTGTATTCGGAAGATGAAGATGGGTATTAGCTAGACCACTTGAACCGAGAAGGGTATTTATTGTTATTCATGCAGTGTCTGGTGCCATTGTTCACCATATGAACAAATTTATAGGCCTCTAAAACAACCCCTTTCTGCATTTTAATATCCAGGTTAAAACAGTTCATTGCTAGTATTTAAAGTATTTAAAATGTGTACTGAGTCATAGTCAATATGTGAAATAGCTTGAACATTTGCTATTGTAAACAAGCATTTTGTAGAGTGCTGAAAAACATTTTTATCTGTGGAACCCATCCATATTAAAATTATAACTTTAGCAGCCTTCTTGTAGAAAATGGTGAATCTGACCTTTTATGCCAGTTGACCATGGAGAAGAGAACCATATTTTCTATAATCACATCCCAACTGTGTCATCATGACCGTTTTCTTTATGCAAATGTTTCTCTGTCAGTCTCCTAATAACTCAACATAATCCATTTTCAGTGGCCTTTTCCTTTTTCAAGAAATTCTTATGAATACTTTTTATTTTCTTAAAAACAGAGGTAGCTGTTGTAAATTCTTACCCATGTTAATAAAGTGCATATATTAAAACTAATACACTCAGGAAGACATGAGAAAGTGGGTCTTGCTTTGGGATGGCCATCAGGGCCCAGGAGCTTCTCTGAGTCCTGTGTGTAACACCGGCCATACAGTGTTAGAAGGTCAGACTGAAAACAACAGTTGCCAGTGAATGGCCATGAATGCAAAGCCAGGCTTTAATTTTTTTTCCTATACAGAGAGAGCCAGAAGTAGCCAATGAACAGTGGCTAAAAAAATCTAATACAGCACGTCCCAAACAGCTCCCTCAAATCCCATTTCCCTATGCTGCCAGTCCATCAACAATGTCATTTTGTTCAGCATCATTTTAACATTGATGAAATGCCATAAGAAGTTAAATCTTTTTATCAACATATATATGTATATGTATATAAATTTATATATATAGATGTATAAATTTATATCAGTCAGCCTATAGTAGAAAACAATTGGTTTCATTATATGTCGTTTAGCTTAAAATTGCAGAGCCTATCAATGACATTAAGTGAGGACTTACTGTATAGGACAAACTGCCTCCTTCTCAGTATGCATAGTGACTGTGCCCTTTACTGTTCAAACCTCTGTATGTCCTGGAATGTCTCACAACCTAAAAGTCAAGTCCTTCACAATTTTGCTCTTTCCCTCTTTCCCAGCCTTTCTTCTCAGCACTCTGCCCTCCTGCAGCCCTGGTGAACTGCTTTCCATTCTCTATCATCCACCATACTTTTTTGCCATTTCCACTTGCTCACACCATTCCTCCTGCAGGGTCTTTTGTCTCCTCTGGATCTCTCAGGCAAAGGTTAGGCGTTCTCCTAACCCAATTTGAATCCTACCTCCACCAAGGACAGTTCCCAGAGCCCCAGGGAAAAATCAAAGGTTTTTTATTATTATTTTTTTTTTCCTCTCTAGTCTTCTGACACTTTGACACCAGGGTGTAGAAGACGAGCTGGGAATCAGAAACCCTAGCCTTTTGCTAGGTGTGTGATCTTGGACAAGACATTTAACCTCACTTTCTGAGCCTGTGCCTTCATCTGGAAAATGGAGATAATAATGCCTTCCCAGCTCAAGTCACTGGCTTGCTGCGAACCTCAAAGGAGATAAAGCACGTGACTGCTCTCAGTACACGATGAAATGCCATGAATACAGGCAGTGTTATTCCTTTTATTATTGTCCTTCGATTGGAAAATCAGCCAAGGCTGCTTCAAAGCAATTATTCTGAAAGGTGTAGAGGGAAGAAGTTTGTTCAGCTAGTCCATGAACATGACCATCTAAGTGTCCCAGAAACTGTAGGATTTCAGCCTCCAAACTCTACTTTCTAGGCTGTCTCTGGCACCAGAAGCAGCATTAAAATCTTTAGTCACACAGTATGTTCTGATTTAGGGGTTGAAAGACTAGGTTGCTGTAATCACAGCACTTGCTTGTACTAGATAACGAGTTCCATGAGCACGGGGATTGGATCTGACTTAGCTCTGTGTCTTCCATAATGCTTAGTGCCATGCTGATGCCTGTACTTAGAATGTGCTCATTCTCAGTCTCCTTTAGTGAGCTATCTGATGAATGCTAAAAACATCTGATGTAACACATGTAACAGAAACCCTAGCTGTTAGAGTCCAAAACCCATATGAGCCAATCTCACACTTGTTACACTTCTCTCTTTCCTTAGTTTTCCTACAGAGTTGAGAGGTTCGCCTAACCTTTATTAAATATTCAAGAGTTGAAGACTTTGAAGTAGAGATAGGAGCCCCGGCTGGTGTGACTCAGTGGATTGAGCACCAGCCTGTGAACCAGGGGGTCACCAGTTCCATTCCTGGTCAGGGCACATGCCTGAATTGTGGGCCAGGTCAGGTCCCCAGTGGGGGGCATGTGAGAGGCAACCACATATTGATGTTTCTCTCCCCCTCTTTCTCCCTCCCTCCCCCTCTAAAATAAATAAAATCTTTTTTAAAAAAAGCTCTTCTATTTAAAAAATAGAGAGAGGAGATAATGAGTCCATGGAAAGGGTGCTGAGAGGTGAGTCTGGGTCTCAGAGTAGAGAGACCTGGCAGAACTATAGTGACTGGATTCTGCAGGGTGGTATTCTTGTCTAAACCCTTGTTCTCAGAGGGTCATGGGAGCCTAAGCAGCTTTTATTATAAAATGAACCAAACGGGACCAGCTAGAAAGATTCATATCTTGCTCATACTCTTTTAACCAACTCATTATGTACCTAGCAACTAATAGTAAAGAGATAATGGGCAGCCCGGTTCTGTTAACACCATACTCTTTTCAGCTGCTTCTATTTTTCCCGACTTCATTCTATTCTATCTTCTCCAATTCTGTATTCACCCAACTCCTGGTCTCTTACCCCTATTACTCTTTCTAACCTTGAAATCACCTATTGATGTGGCTTTGATGCTCCCAGGGGATATCGTAGGCTCAGCCTTTAGTATTTTTTCTCTGTATCAATCCAATTCATGTTCCTCTAGCACCCAACTCAGCATTGGCCTATGACATAAGCTCCCTTTATCTTCTGTCACTGAGGCCAAGGCAGCTCCTGTGAGGAAACTAGCACCCACTGGGTCTGGTTACCATTTTGGGCTCTATATCCTAGAAGCAACAAATGATCCAGTTGCCTTATTCTTTCCCCTTTCAGATGGGGTCCTGATCTCATAGACTATTATAGGACCTGAGGTGTCATTCTCTGGCCCACTGTGGTAGCCTGAGACCAAGAATTGATTTCTGAATAACTTCCATGCTTGAACTTTGGTGGTTTCTTCTACTTCCTAAATGAACCTTTCATTCAGGAATAAACATTTACTGAGTATATACCATTCCTTTATGTCTCATGGATTTGTCTTATCTACACAGCCAAAATATAAGTTCTTTGAAGGAAGGATGCTTCTGAAGTAAAAATAAACCATCCAACTGATTCATGAGATTTTGTTAATGTGCTCAAGATTATATAGGGGTAGATAAAAGTAGGCTTACAGTTGTGAGTACACAAAACACAGAGATTATTGTTATATTATTATTTAATTATCGTATTATTTTCTGTGTGAGCAACTATAAATCCACTTTTGTGTACTCCTTGTATTCAGAACACTTAGCATTTGTCAAGCACTTACTGTGCAGTAGGCTCTGAGTTAAGTGCTTTACCTGTAACATTTTATTTAATTCCAACATTCTCCCTAAGAGGTAAGTACTGTTGTTCCCACTTTACAGATGAGGAAATTGAGGTCTTGGGAAGAGGATAAGTAACTTGCCAGGAGCCACACAGCTAATGAGTACTGGATCTAGGAATTCAATATATCACTGTTTGACTTCAGGGCCCTTGGCAATTCCCTATCCTATGCATTACCTGGAAACACTGGTATGGTGGGCCACTATAGTCACTCCTGTCCAACCTTGTTTATACTATATTGCATTACATGGAAATGCTTCAGTTTTGAGTCTAGGATAAGAAGTGCACCATGAACCGACTGAATTTTTGTTAACAGCTGAGAGTAGGTTGTTGAATTTTACTTTCATTCAGGTTCAAATGAGTTTGCTAAAAGATGAAACAATTAGTGCTGCTGTTCTGTGGTTGTTCCTTAAGCATCTAAATGTAATATTTATCTAGAATTTCTCAAGTATTGTACCTGAAAACATTTTATTCCTTGCCATATTTGAAAAGAAGATTTGATTGCTACAACAAGTGTGGATAACAGTTGGGAACTTAGAGGAATCTGAAAGGCTGGATGAAAACTCAAGTAGATAAGGGTGAGTTTAGAAATGATTTTGAATGCCCAAGCACACTGTTCAATAGCAGATATTGTGGACCCACTTAGTGCTTTGTGGGAATGGAAATTTCTCCTGAAGGTGTAGTGGTAGATGTGGAAACAATCTTTTAAAAATCTTTTATCCCTTTTTTTTACTTGCAGTTATATCATGAACACATTTTTGTGTTAATCAACTGAAATTTAGGTAATTATTTTCATAGGTACAAGTATTCCATTAGTTGAATGAGCCATCACTGCTCCCCATTTTTATTTGTTTGTTTGTTTATGTGTGTATCTTTTGCTTTGTTTTCAATTAATTTTACATTCAAAAGTGTTCTGTATTAGTTTCAGATGTATAGTGTAATAATATAGTGGAAACATTCCTTTTTAAATTTTTTTTTATTTTAGTTGTTGTTCAAGTACAGTTTTTTTGTCTTTTACTCCCATCCCATTCTACACCCCCAGTGCTCCCCACCTCCCTCCCATTTCCACCCCCCTTAGTTTTTGTCCATGTGTCCTTTATCTTTGTTCCTGTGACCCCTTCCCCTTTTCCCCTGAAATTCCCTCCCCTTTCCCCTCTGGTTACTCTCAGCCTGTTTTCTGTTTCAATGTCTTTGGTTATATTTTGCTTGCTTGTTTGTTTTGTTGTTTAGTAGTGGGAACATTCTTGAACTAGAAGCTTTGTGGCTAGCTCTGGCCTTTCAGGGAAGGTTGTTTGTATCTGAATTGTCACTGCTTCTGTAGCCCACCAAACCTTAGCCACAGGGACACATTGTTCTCCTTCTCCACAGCCTCACTGCGGGGAGAGACATGGCAGAATAGACATAGCATTAGCTATGAGGGAGGGGAGAACATAAAAATCCCAGCTGTTTCCCTTTACTAACTGCCTGAGTCACCATAAAATGGGGCTTGAGGACCACCCTCCTTCCCTCTCTCTATTGAATTTTAAGAAATACTTATTGAGTTGCTACCATGTGCCAGATTGAACCTATTTCTAGTCAGTTAATCCTGCTGGGAAGATTAAATGAGAGTGGTGGGTATGAAATGGCCAGAGCATAGTTAGTGCGCAGAGGTGTGGATTTATTTTCTTTCTCCCCATTTTGGCATTATAGCATGAGATGGCACACACACATACACACACATCCACTCGAATCTATGTGACTTTCATTGATTTTAGTACAAGATTGTTGCCATTCACATACACAGCCTTTATGGCAGGTGAATCAGCCAATCAAAAATGGGCCTGATTGATTTGCTTGAGTGGCTTGCCCTAAAAAAAGCAGAATGAATGTATGAATATAATTATTGAGTCAGGTGGCTTTGTGGGTTTCCATTGGTGTTAGAATTTCAAACTTAGTTTCCTGCTGCTGGTTATACATGAGAGGCAATAGCAAGCTATCCAGTGTATTGTAGTGATGTGATAATTAACAGGCAACCCTAATACATTGCATTTTGGGTTCAGAAGCCAGTGCCCTTATAAGAAAATGATAGTAGTAATGAAAAACACACTGTGTTAACATATAACAAATTTCACAAATATGACACCCCCAAAACTCATTTTATTTTACAGGCATTATACAAATTATATTTATGTTGCAATTATATGTCCCAATTGTTCATTCTTCTCCACATAAGTCTCTGCCCCATGTGTTTTACATCTTGGTGACACCACTAAATGACTCAGAAATCTGGAAGTCATCCTAGATGTTTCTCTGTCACCCACCTTCCCCCAAATCTGTTCTGTCTCAAACTTCTCTTGAGTCTGCTCCTTAAATAGATCTCCTCTCCATCCCCACCACCACTCTTAGTTCATGCTCTCATTAGCTCAGTCATCAATGATGGCAATCACCAAAAAGGCCTCTTTACCTCAAGTTAATCCCCCTCCTCCACCTTTTCCACCTCCCAGCCACCTTACTTTAGAATACATTTTCTATAAACAGTTAGTTGACCATGTCACTTTCTTTTTGAAAGTCTTTCAATGGCTCCCTGTTGCCTATACAAAATAAAGCCAGGACTCCTTAGAACAATAAGCAAAACTCTTCCCAGTGTATTTTCTTCTTTTCCAGTTTCAACTCCCATCTTCCCTGTTTTTTTCCCCAATCATACCAAAATACTTATAATTCCAGAATATAGCTTTCATCCATTCAGTGGATATTTACATCTAGACACTATAGTGCAATGAACAAAATAAATGAAAGTGACTTTTTTCATAGGTTTACATGCTATGTGGGGAAACAAACAATAAACACATATGTTATTTTTATAACTTATTTCTCCTTCCATTTACCCTTTCTTCTGTCTGAAGAAACTTCCTTGCCCTCTCTCCAGATATTGCCTACTCCTCTTTTAAGCATTACATCTAAGGTAGATTTCAGTCTGCTTTTCTCTTTTCTCTGTACTTATGCTTACTTTCAGTATAGCATGTGGTTTGCTGTTATTGCTCATTGTTTGCATGTCATGCCCAGCCCTCATGATGTTCTCTACTTAATGGGACAATATCTCTTTCTGCTTTGCCTTCACAGTACCCTGAACTGTGCCAGCACTTTATCAGGACTCACAGAAGGTGTTTCAGTCCACGAAAGAATGAAAGGAAGGAGGAAGGAAGGAGAGGGAAGGAAGGAAAGGGGAAAACAAAGACTGAATGGAAAAGGGGAAAGGAGGGAGGGAGAAAGGAAATCAATTTCTTCCCATTTCTTCTTGGCTTGTAAGTTTTAACTAGTTTTGAATTACAAAACTAGTAATCCTTTTTAGGATTACATAGTCGAGAAAATGCCCCTAAATTTTACAACTGATGATATTTCCTAAAAAGGGTAGAAAAAAATTGATATTCCCATCATGTATTTGGTTTGTAAGTCATTGTTTGAACAAGTTTATGTTTTATTAAAATAATTTTTAAATTGTTATTCTATTATACAGTTTTCCAAAATTTCCCCCTTTGCCCTCCTCCACCTATCCTACCTTCTGCTCCCACAGTCAATTTCCACACTGTTGTCCATGTCTGTGGGTCATTAATACAGGATCTTTCTCTAGTCCCTTCCCCTTCTTTCCACCATTATCCTCCTCCCCTCTGGTCAGTCTGTTCCGTGTTTCCATGTCTCATCAACAACTTTATGTTAAACCAAGAAATTAAATGAAATCTCCCTCAAACACAATTAATCTCAGCCTTCATATCCTATTGCTATCTAATAATAGCCAGAATTTGCAAGAAGTAGAAAAGCAGAAATCACATGGGCAGCAGTATGATGATTGCTGGGCAGGGGAGTGGAGGAGGGTAAAGGAGGGATAAATGGTGATGGAAGGAGTCTTGACTTGGGGTGATAAACACACAATACAGTGTACAGATGATGTGTTGTAGAATTGTATACCTGAAACCTGTATAAATCTTTTAACCAGTGTCACCTCAATAAATTGAATAAAAACAGATTGATAGACTTGACAAGTCAAATTTTATTTTTAAAAAGAACCTCTCCTATTCCTCAGAATGCCAAAAATAAAAAACAGCTCTTCTTTTTTTAAATTTCTTTTTTTGAGAAGAACTTTAAATTTTATTTTTTAATTACAGTTTGCATTCGACATTATTTTATATTGGTTTCAGGCATATAGCATAGTGGTCAGACAATCATATACTTTACAAAGTGCTCCCCCTGATATTTCCAGTACCCATCTGGCACCATACATAGTTGTTATAGTATCATTGACTATATTCCCCATGCTGTACATCCTATGACTGTTTTGTAATTACTAATTTGTAATTTTTAATCCCATCACCTTTTTCACCCAGTACCCCAACCACCATCCCCTCTGGTAGCCATTACTCTGTACTCTGTGTCTTTGAGTTTGTTTTATTTTTGTTTGTTTTATTCTTTACATCCCACATATAAGTGAAATCATGTTATTTACCTTTCTCTGACTGCCTTATTTCACTTAGCATAATACCCTTTAGGTCCATTCATGCTTAAAAACTCTCCTCTAATGCTCCCTCTAATTACCTTTATACATTAAAGAGAATTATGGTTTTTAAGAACCTTTTCAGGGCTGGTTTCATGGGCATGTGATCTGTGGTTAGTTTAATGTTATGCTGTTGCCACATTGAAAATTTCAATTTTTGAACCAGGGACTTGCTGCTTTTTATTTCACACTGGGCCCCACAAATTATGTACCTAGTCCTGACTCTTCTTGAATCATTCTACAACCTCCTTGCTCCCAGAGATACTTTTTACATCATGTCCATTTGTATGGTGCTTGGTGCAAGAATGTAGGAAATCACCTTTTCGGTAAACGTGGGCTTGCCTGGGAATGTAGAGGCCACCTACCTCTTCCATACCTTGCCTGTACACTATATATATCCTAGCATCATTCATTTGTTCCTTCATTAATTGAACAAACATTTCCCATGTGCATCCTTTGTACCAAGCACTGTACTATGCACTGGGGATACAGCAGTTAGTAGACGAGTGTTGCTGCTGCTCTGAAGGAGATGTAGACACAAGGCAGTAGAGCACAAATGAATGTGGAGGTGATGAGGTGATCACGGAGGGCAGCAGGGAGCACAGAGCAGAGGCCCCTGACACTGCCTGCAGGAGGAGTTAAGGAAGTCTTCTGAAGAAAGCTGACATCCAAACGATAGCCTGGGGGAAAGGAGATGGAAGTGAGAGGCATGGCCTGAGAAGGGCATTTCAGGTTAAAGAAACGGCATGCTCCCTTGCTGTTCTTTCCTCAGTAGGACAAAGGACTTGACCTGCAGTGGGAATTCCTTAGGGTAGGGGTCAGGTGTTTACCAACAGTGGCCTGGACTTTACACCAGAGTTTTACACCCATTCCAAGCTGTGTATTGTTGTACTTGCCTCCGTGGATGGGTGGAACTACATATTGTTTAATGTCTGAAATGTTCTATGGCAGAATAAAGTGGAACTATCCACTGCATCCCTTATCTCTAAGGCATCAATAAACACTCTGGGTATTTAGAAAGTCCTAGATTTCAAATGGACTCCGATTCTACTAAAATTTATGAGCCCTTGAAGAGCTAGGCATCATGCTTAGCATGCAGAATCATAGAAAAAAAATGTGGTGGGGCAGATTGGGTACTGTGGGCATTTTCTGCTGCTTTCTGATCTAGAGTTTGGCTTTTTCAGACCCCAGATCCTTTGTTTACATTTGCTATTAGTCTGCCTAGAAAATTCTCCCTTAATCCGACTTCTATTGTTAGTCTGCCCTCAACCACAGTGAAGCTTTCTTGCTCTACAGATTATGTTGGAACTAAATTCACTACTGCTGTGTGTTTCTGTAGCATCTTGTGACTTCCGTGTGAAGTCCTACATTATACTTGGAAGATATTATTTGCTTAATATTTAAGTTTCCTTATATACTGGAAACTTAAAGAAAGTAGGGTCTATAGTTGTGTAGTTTTACTTTTATTTTAACAGTTAAATCCAAGCTCCCAGCCCACTGCCTGGCTGAGACTACCTGCTCAATAAGCATGTATGAGCAAGGGGAGTATCACTATCCCCAGTTTACAGATGATGACATTGGAGCATACCTAGTTGATCCCGACCAAAGTCAAAGAGCTATAACAGCTTTCCAGTTAACTACACTCCCTTTTAAAAACATTTTAAACATTCAAGGGGCATGTTTAGAAATGAAAGAAATAAGACAAGGTAAATAGGACTTTATATAAGCAAAACACCAACTGTAAAGATGGCATGTGGTTTGTTTTCTCCTTATTCCCATGGGGTATGCAGTGTAATTAAGGGAGGTCAGATAAATGGATAGAAAATAAGTCCAACACTCCAGGCTAGTTTGCAGCCTATGTGTCAAGAGGGTCTGTGTCAGTGGGCACTGCTGTGGTGAGGCGGGGACATGCAGAAGGTCAGAGGCAGGCACTAGGCCCAGCCATGGGAATCACTTAGGATACATCTCTCTAGGGAAGTGTTTAGATAGGGATTGGCTAGCCAATGCAGAGGCAACAATAACCTCTAAGGCATATGTGTAAGGGCACTCATGAACTGTTTCCCAGGTAGTTTGTTCTGCAAACTGCTATACACCAGTCTGTAACTGCAGGAATACTGAGAGAAGTTCGGCAATGGGAGTGGTCAGAGAGCCTTGCCAAGGGTGGGGTTCTAGCAGATGCACAGAAAGTTAGAGTAAGTATTTTATGACTCATGAAAAAGGAGTCTGGGGGCCCCAAAAAGTTTAATGTTCCTACTAGTGTGTCATTTAGGACATTATCTGAACCATCAGGAAATATTTATTGAGTGCCTACTATGTGCCAAAAAAGTCAAATGGGGATTCTATTTCTGGCAGCTGAACTTTTAACTCCCATCTGTTTTCTTTGCTTTGAGTTGAACATAAATATGATCTGGAAGTAAAAATAAATCTATTTCTGTGCCTGCTCATTCTTCATCCACCTTTTTGCTAAATAGTACCCAGCAGCTGTGCCAAGTCTTTCTGAACGCCATGAAATCATTTGTGCATTTTGATACTGTATTATGGAAGTATTAATTGTTTCTCCTCACTTCAAAGGTTTCTAATTAGCTTGAACAATGCTCCCAGTCTCTTCTTTGAAGAGATTCCGTGCCTTGTAATGATTTCTCTAATTCCAGTGTGGTAGATTAGATGGGAGCTGATCTCTCTCTCTTGCTCTCTTTTCCTTTTTATTTGTTTTTTTAAAATTGGACATAATTGACATACAGTGTTGTATTAGTTGTACAACTTAGTGATTGGATATTTATATGCCTTGCTAAATGATCATCATGATAAGTTTAGTAACCACCTGTCACCATACAGAGGTATTATAATATTGTTGACTATATTCCCTATGCTGTACATTCCATTTCCATGACTTATTTATTTTATAAGTAGAACTTTGTGCCTCTTAATCCCCTTCACCTATTTTGCCCATCCCTCACCCCCTCCTCTCTGGCAACAATTGGTTTGTTCTGTGTATCTATAAATCTATTTCTGTTTTGCTTTGTTTGCTTGTTCTGTTTCAGATTCCACACATGAGTGAAATCATATGGCATTTGTATTTCTCTCTGACCTATTTCACTTAGCAGAATACCTGCTAGGTCCATCCATGTCATTGCAAATAGAAAGATTTCATTCTTTTTAATGGCTGATTAATATTCCATTGTATATATACCACTTCTTCTTTTTTAATTTTATTTTAATTGTTATTCAAGTACAGTTTTTTGTCTTGTACTCCCATCCCAGTCAACCCCCCATACCACTTCTTCTTTGTTCACTCATCTATTGATGGATACCTAGGTTGCTTCCATATCTTGGATATTGTAAACAATGCTGAAATGAACATAGAAGTGAATATATCTTTTCAAATTAGTTTTAATTTCATTGGATTAAATACCAAGAAGTGGGATTGCAAGATTGTATGGTAGTTCTGTTTTTAATTTTTTGCAGAGCATCCATACTGTTTTCCACAGTGGCTGCATCAATTTACATTCCCACCAACAGTGCATGAGGGTTCCCTTTTCTCCATATCCTTGGCAACACTTGTTATTGTCTTTTTGACAATAGTTATTCTGACAGGTGTAAGGTCATTATCTCATTGAGGTTTTGATTTGCAATTCCCTAATTATTAGTGATATTGAACATCTTTTCATGTGTCTTTAGCTTCTATATGTTTTCTTTGGGAAAATGTCTGTTTGTTCCCTGCTCATTTTTATTTATTTATTTATTTTTATTTTAGTTGTTGTTCAAGTACAGTTTTTTGTGTTTTACTCCCATAGCATTCCACCCCCCCAGTGCTCCCCACCTCCCTCCCATTTCCACCCCCCTTAGTTTTTGTCCATGTGTCTTTTATATTTGTTCCTGTGACCCCTTCCCCTTTTCCCCTGAAATTCCCTCCCCTCTGGTTACTGTCAGCCTGTTTTCTAGGTCAATGCCTTTGGTTACATTTTGCTTGCTTGTTTGTCTTGTGGTTTAGGTTCCTGTTAAAGGTGAGATCATAGGTGTAAGCTGGTCTCTACACGTCCTGAGTTGAAGACCAATATTCCTTTGAGTGGAATCTCTCTGTGCATCAGAAGCAAAGGCAGCTCTTCTTACAGATAGCTTCAGCCTATCCAGGGTATTGAAGATGAATGAAAGCTTGCTAAGCAAGGGTTCCAAACCAGGATAGTGACATGGTATAGTGCTTCAGAGTACACACTTTGGATGCATTGTTATGCCTTGAATCCTGATTCTTCTACTTACTATCTGTGTGGTCTTGACCAAGTTAACTTGTTTCATTGCACCTCTATTCCTTCATCTATCAAAGTGGAGAAAATAGTGTCCAAATCAGAAGAGTGTTTTGAGGAGTAGAAGAGACACAGAGCACCAAACTTTTGCTTCAACAAGACATCTTTGATGTTCAACAGAACTGAATTTATATCCTGGCCCCAATACTTTCTGTGGGTCAGTTCTTTCATTTGTATAAAAGGGGATAATACCTCCTACTTATTTCACAGGGTAATTATGAGCATTAAACAAACAATTGTATGACACTTCTTAGCATAGGGTATAACACATAGTCTTCAACAAATGGTATTTGCCATAGATATAATAATTTTACTTCATATGATAGCAATCTCATCAAGAGCACTTAATGGTAGAGGCAAATAAAGGAAGAATTGCCTTTTTTCTCCTTAGCAGACTTCAAACAGAATCATTGAAAATAGAGGTGACTCACAAAGAAGAGACAGGCGGTAGTTTTGAACATGGTTTCTCTCTCTCTCTCTTTCTTTTTTTTTGTAATATATTTTATTGGTTATGTCATTAC
>PVKM010016380.1:0-26884 GCA_004027735.1 Carollia perspicillata
CAGGCTTTGCAAAGCACAGTAACTACTTTTGATATTGAATAGGACATTATTCCATATTTTTCATCTCTGCTTGCATATTTATTTTACTTTGTTGATAAAAGTAGGCATACACATACTGTGTGTGTGCTTCTCTAATAAATGTTTTGTGTTTTCTTGAGTTTGTAACTGGGATAGTTGAGCTAAATGTCTCTTGTGGATGTGAAAAATTTATTAAAGGAGTGAATTTAAATAATAGCTACATACACATATAATTCCATGTAAAGAGAATGCCTGGTTAAGGGGAATTATTCATATATGAATGTGAATGAACACGCAGGCCCACTCAAGTGTACACCACCTGGCAATCTCGACCATCTGAAAGATAGCAAACAATCAGGAAAGAAGCAATTATGATTCCTCATCCATCCCAATAAATGTCACTAAATCTGTACACTTTATTCAGAGTCCATTACATTTTACTTTATCTACCTTTTTTCTACATTTATTTTAGTCACAATTCCAATAACTGTGGTTATCTGATTGCAAGCTGATTAAAAAACATCTTGAAGGCAGTCATGACAGAGCACTGTAACCAGCAGCCACAGAATGATCTCAAACCATCAATGGAAGTTAAATTATTTTAAGCTTCTTTTGTTTAAAAAAGTGATGAAACATCTAGAAACTTTAAGGGAAGATTTTAATTCAAAGGACAGCATTTTAACCAAAGTTCTTTTTTGCTTTAATGTACAAGTATCTGGGCCGTGGAACTAAAAGCACCAGCCGCCATGCTGATTGTCATTATCAGCATCAGCATTTCAACCATTTATTGAACTTCTATTTCCAAGGCACAATGGAAACTATTTCACATGTTAGATTAATTAATCCAACAATAACCTTAAGAAGATAGTGTTATGTTCATTGTCAGGTAGGAAAATAAGGTTCAGAATAGACTCAGAGAGAGAGAGAGAGAGAGAGAGCGCTGACTTGCCCACGTTCTCATGTCCTGGGTGCTATGGTAGGTTTGAATGTATGCTTACTTTCTAAGCCCGTGCTTTTTCCTCATCTCCCTCTTCACTCTCTGGGTAGTTTCTCTCACACCTATAGGTTCAATGAACGTCTCTACATAATTTACACATTTACAATTCTATCAGTAACTTCTCCTCAGAACTCTAGATTAATATAACAAATGCTCATTAAAATCTTTTTTTTTTTAATGTTTCTTTAAGGCATCTCAAACTCAATGTATCCTAAACTGAGCTTACCAGCTTCCATTAGCCACTGTTCTTCTGCTGGTGTCCCTTCGCCTCAGTTACTGGCCTCACCATCCATCCTGTTACATAGGTCAGGAGACGCGGAGTCAGTCTGACAGTCGTAAGAGGTCCCTCTCCCTCAGATTTCTCATCCAACCCACCACCAAGTGACTTCAAATATTACCTTAATATACTCTCTCCATCTCGACCACTACCTCCCACAGTTTAAGCTACCATGTAATACATTTCTTACTCAATTACAATCACCCCTTAACTAGTACACATTTTACTACTCTAGATCCTCTTTAATTTAGTCTCTTTAATTTAATTTGGTACTGCTCTTAAGATAAAGTCAAAACTGTTCTCGCAGCCTGCAAGGCTCTAGAGAATGATGGCTCAGTCCACTTCTCTAGCTGTATCTCACAACACTCTCTTCCTCCACCTTTCTTCTCCAAGCATTTGGGTCTTTATCTATCTTTTCTTTGTCTTGCCCCTTCTCACCATGGGGTATATATCCGTATTTCTTTCCCTGCAATATGGTAAGAATTTATCTTTTTTCTTTATGTAATTAATTTTTCTCCTTCTTCAGTTTCGGGCAAATAAACTTTTCTTCATGGGAGCTTTCCTTGGTCTTCCTGACTGGATCAAATTCCTTTCATGGACATTCCTTCCAGGATACCACATACTCCTCCTTCGTTTCACTTCCCCCATTTGAATTTTTACATTTATTTCCATAATTATTTTATTTGTTTGTCATTCCTTCTAGATTGTAAAGTCTGTAAAAGAGGGACCATCTCTTTTTACTCACCATTTGCCATGTTCTGAATGCTTATGTCCCTGCCAAATTTATATATTAAAATCCTAATTCCCAATGTGATTTTGTTAGGAAGTAGAGCTTTTAAGAGGTAATCAGATCAGGAGGGTAGAGGCCTCATAAATGAAATTAATGAATATGTCTTATTTATTATTAATGAAATAATTTTCGTTACTGTTAATGAAGTTTATATTAAAGCCTTATAAAGCAGGTTCCAGAGAGCTAGCTCACCCCTTCCACAGAGAGAGCACAAAGAGAAGTCAGTAGTCTGCAGCCTGGAACAGGGCCTTCACCACACACCCGATCTGCTAGCACCGTGAGTGTGAACTCTCCAGCCTGCAGAGCAGTGAGGAACAAATTTCTGTTGTGTATAAGCCACCCAGTTTGTGGTATTTCATTACAGCAGTCTGAGCTGACTCACTCACCATTTCATTCCCAGCATCTTTTTGACATAGAAGGTAATGAAAGAATCAAAGTTTGAAAATTCTACATTGCTCATTTTAAACACTTTTCAAGATGACAGATTCGATGAGTATTTGTAACTGACTATAGATTCTGGCAGTATTGATGAATTATTAATGAGAATTGTTCATCTCAAAGAGACACTGAAAAAAATAGCCATAGAGAAGGCAGGAAAATGAGACACCCAGCTCTTAGCTGTGTAAAATAATAATAAGCAAGCAAAACAATAAATAAAAATGAACAAATTTTGGAAGCATATTGCTTGTTTACCTAATCTGTTAATTTCAAAAAAAATACAGGTTTACAAAGTTCTTTTAAAAACATGTCGGATTTATATTTGTCCAAGAACATAAACTGTGATTTCAAATAAAGTTCACAATCAGTCTGTCTCTTCTTATATTTGCTCTCAAATGCTATGAGTGTTACCAGTTCATGAACTCTGGCTTGAGTTAATATGAGGGAGGCCATATCCAGTAGATAAGCATAAATTCAATAATCTAATGCAAAGATGTTCATATTGGTTTAGCATATTCAGCTAGTGATTTAAGAAAATGCATAAATTATATTAAAAATAGAAAAAATAATAGAGGTTTGATAAATTGCTTTCATTCACTAATAGCAATAATAAAAACAAAACCACCTCCACTTTTTGAGTTGACTTTAAATGTTCTTCAGATGCTTTTGACAATAGGAAAAGCAGTCCAATTCATATTTCTCATGTTTCAAACAATGCAGCCATTTAAACCTCAATTCTGAATTGTTTTTATATAGGTGTAAATTGGTAGAGTAGGCCTGGAGCCCTTGTCAATTAAAATTCATTATGCATTCTGTGTTTTGTAGGAAGACATAGTTTTGGAATGCACATCCCTATACACGGTGGCTAAGCAGATCCCGTAGATCAGTGAGACCAAGTTAATCTCTGACTTGTGAACTGGGAGAATGAGAAAAAGAACACATTAATCATAGCCTGAATGGGCAGATATAATAAGAACCATCTGAGAAACTATCTGGCATGTATTAGAAATTCAATAAAAACTAGTTTTTTCTTTGTTATTATTTTTCTGAGAGATGATTGTATTAGAATGTGGGTTAAATTAAACAGTTTTTTTCATGTATAATTATGAGTCAAAATTACAAGGGACATTTTGTAGAGGTCAACAAAAGACATTTTCCAAATTTATATATACCAAGTATTATCATTCTTATATGGACTCTTGTTACACACAAAAAATGCTATTTTTTTATTCAGGCATCATAAGGAGCTCATCTAATTGTAGCTCATAAAGAGCTACAATTAGAACAATTATTTCTGAAACTGGATTCATTTTTGTTGTAGCAATGGATCTCCTGGAGATCAAGAAAAAGAAATTATATTAGTAGTCATGAAAGAAGAAAGGAATAAAATAAAAAAGGAAAGAGCTATGAAGCATTAGGCAATTTCATTCCCAACTCATCCTTGGTTTTTTCAGTGACCTCACAGTGCTAATTTCCTAGTTTTAACCTGCTGATACCCTGTGTATCATAATATTTGTAAGGTGAAAAGGGAAAGGTAAAATTATATCTATGGTATTTGAGGTATCCTGAAAAAAATTACATCCTCTTTGTTGCTCATTATATTTCAAAAGGAAGGCAGTCATTCTTTGAAATCTTCAGTTACCCTTTGCTTTAAGACCTCCAGTTCAATTTATGTATGTGCATCATTCTGTATATGTAAAAATGAGTTCTAAACTTCTCTCTCAATATTAATGTCATTATTTTTTATTTTGTGGACTTCAAAATTAAGGATGAAACATAACATGTTAGTGTCTCTCTGATTCTCAGTGTTTTGTCTATTAAAAAGAAGCCATCAAAGAGATAAAGAAAATTGAGGAGGATAAGTGAAAAAGAATAAGTTTAACTAGAGACTGACATGTATAATTAGCATTTGATGTGGCTATAATGAGAATGAAAGAATTGTAGATATAGAGAAAAATAAAAATCTTAGAAGGTGTGCATACAGAAACCAAAACACATGTACCCAAAGCCACACAGAAACTGCTCTTCTATACTGAGAAAAATTACCTTTATTTAAAAACAAACCAAAACAAAAATTTAGGAACATACTTTTGTATCTAGAGACAATTTCATCTTGTGAACTTTTAGAACATAATTCATAGTTTTAAGTTGTAATCCTGCAAATAGAGGTGTACCTTTTTTTGTTCTGGCATCAAACAAAATTTAATCAAGGGTCAAATCTACTTTCCTGGTCTCCAAATTTCCAGTTTTAAGCTGAGTAAACAAGTACACTCCTACATTCAAACATTAGCATTAAAATAGGCTTTTGTTGAAATTTGGCATAGGTTTGTGCTTTTTTTAAAAAAATTAAATGATGTATATTCATATGTTTCTTTGCATATATTAGGAGACTTTTCTGGCTTATTTTCTGACCCTTTATTGTCCTCATTAGTTGTGTAACTATGTTTAAATTGGTTAAATGCTCTTTAATTGCAAGAAGCAGCTGCTCTCTCAGGTTATCTACGGTGATATGGGTTGGTTTATCAATTACTCAGAGACACTTCTTATCTCAGCACTTGAGTCTTCAGGTATCAGGAAAAAGTAAAATCTTCTGGAAACCACGGCAGCTCTTGTGGCCCAGCAGTCTCTATAAAATTGTGCCACTTTGGACACTTCACTTTTCTGTGTCTCTGCTTCTGTTTGTGTTTGTCTCTATTTTCCTTCCATCTGGTACTTCTGTTTAATCATGGCTTTTACTGCTTCATAACATCTGCATACTCTCCTTAGATATTTTTCAGCTTCTATGATATCCATAACCCTCCACCTGTGTATGTGTTTAATTTAAAAGCCTGTAAGAGAAGCAACGTTTTTATCAATTAATCATCACTTTGGTAGGATTTGCATGAGCACCTAAAAATAGCTGCCTATAGCTCAGGCACTGTTCCATTTAGTTGAGACCACAGTGGCTGTGTCACCTGGTTTATGACACAAAGACTTATGTGTAAAGAACCGTTTGTCACTGTTTTACCAGAATGAATCTGAAGGTGTGGGGAGCACTCCTGGTTACTGGCCTGTTTAATAGAGTAACATTTCTATATTTCATGAGTTCTAAACATTTTATAAACTGATATCATCATGTTATAGAACTTTTACACAATTGATGGAAAATTCTTCTTTGTCATCTAGATGTCTTTGAAGTTAAAAGAAGTTAGGAAAACACTGTGTGGAGTGCATTGCCTAGCATTCCACTAGGAGGTAAGCTATCCCATTCATGAGAGTTAATGCAGCCTTCACCTGATTGTCAAGTTCATTGCACTTGATATTATAGTGCAGTGCCTTTGACTGTTTTATTTTAGCATGGAATTAATAAGTTAAAAACTTTCATGGTTTGTGGAAAAGAACTTAATACATTATATTGTGGTTAGTTCATACTTATATTGAGAGAAAAAGTAAACAAGTGAACATATAAATAACACACAATTATTTGATCAAGTTTTAGTGAGCCCATACTTCTAATTCTATATTTACCTAAAATTACATAGCTGAAAAAGTGACGTGAGAGTTTTAGAAAAGTCTAAGAACAACGAAAACAAACTTCACAGAAGAAATAGTAAACAATACAATTTTTTTTTGCCAGGAAAAGTAAAGGTTACATTCATAAACATAGGGCGGGGCAAATATAATGAATATGAAATTACTTGCCAAGTCCCAGCAGAACTTGCCCAGCCAATGTTATTCAAATAGGAAATACAGATTATAAATATATGTAAGTTTAAAAGATGATGCAAAAGGGCTTAATGTATATGTAAGTGTGTTAAGTAATTTTGATAAAAAATTTTTCTCTCTCTATATGACATTTCATCTATAGTTTTTAAACTTTAAAAATTCAATATTATACCATAAGAATTTTTCTATGTCACCACCTACACTATGTAAATATACTTTTCAGTATACCATATTCAATACAGTGACAGTTTCTGATTATTGAAGAAATTAATCTTTTTTATGTTTGTGGGCCATTTATCCACCTTTCTGAGAATTGTCTATTCATGCAATTTATCCAGTTTTCTACTAGGCTCATCAATAGTATTTTAGTTTTGGATCATGGAATAAAATGTAACCTCTCATAAGCTAAATTTTGGGCCATGAATGAAGAAGTTCTTCACTAAAAGGATGTAGTAGGATGAAATGTGACTGAAGGAAGTAATACACACACCCAGGCAAACACCCACATTTATATATTGAGAAACACACGCACATATGAATACACACATACACAGAAATACATATATAATATACAGGTGTATTCCAATAACCAACATTTAGGCAAGGGAAAGAATCAATACCTTTGTATTTAGTCTGTGTTGTGCAGTTACAAACCATACTTTGGTGTTAACTCCATTCCAGGTCATTTTAGCAGATGCTGTTGATACCCTATCCATACTTTTTTTAAGTCTCTGGGCCTTCCCAATCCGCTATGGTTTTTTGTGTCCGTCTCTGTATAAGGGCTTTCTCCCTTTCCTGAGAATGCTTGGTTCATACAAAGTGGAGTAGACGCAGACCCACTAATACCTCAGGAGCAACCCTCAGCCAACAAGAGACCAGGGTTGGCATGTAATATCCCAGCTTCCTTTCTTTTAGTCAGGCAGTTCTGTTTTGTTCTATATACTCTCAGAGGGTGTCCCCATGGAGATCCACATATGGACACATGGGTAACCCGATTCATCAACACAGTCTTTATCAGTCGTCTTTCCTTCTTTGTCTCACTTTTGTACCTTCTCACTACACTTGCCTCTCAAATAATCCACTGAACACTCAAAATCTTGTCTAGGAGTCTGATTTTGCAGGAATCAAATGATTATGGTCCTAGACAATACGAATGTTGGGTTGTAGAATAGGTCTCCAGAGAGAATGAGAAGTTTTAGACCACCAAATTTAATGCAAAAAGAAAGTATATGTAGCTCTCTTACTGTTGTTGCTTTGACACCACTGTTTTTGCCAAGCCTTCTTTCTTTTCTCTTCTCGTCTCTCCTTCAGTTTGACACAGTGTGCCAGCCTGGCATTCAGAAAAGAGCCTCAGAAAAGACACATGCTGATATGCATTTAGGCCCTGACTCTACCACTAGTTGGGCACCTAGCCTCCCAGATCCTCAGTATCTTCATCTATAAAAGAAGGATTAAGGTCCTGCTTTTCCAACCTCGCAGGATTTTGCAAACCTGAAATGAGATTCTTTTGGGGAGAGTGTTTTATATGTAGCAGTTTAGGAAATAACAAGAACCGGTATCAAAAGTATGCTAGAGCTTTGATCTCCACCTCACACTTCCTTTGCTGTCCATGTGTTTATGTATTTGCTAGCTTTACCTAACTTTCTTCAGATTCCACATGTTGAACTTCAGGACTTGAACTACATGAATTTTATGTATTCAGCCATGGATTCACAAAAGACTGATGGCTGACAGACATTTGTGGTGTTGAAGGAAAAGTACAATTAGTATTTTCTTTAAAGAGCTCTCTGCAACAGCAAGAGCCCCAAATACAGTTCCCCTAACAGAGAAACCTGCCTAATGCCAGAAGTCTTCTCGTAATACCTGATCAATCAGGAAGTTGAAAGCATACAGTTCTCCCACTTAAGAGTAGTCAGAAATGCTTGCTTTTTCTAGAAGCAGCCATCTGGAATCGCTATTACTAAAGTGGAGAGATCTAATTACAAGCATCTATTTGTAGGGGAAAGTCCTGACTGACAGCTTTTCAAGGAAACTCCCTTCTGTAGAGCCAAGGCCTGGCTGGCTTACCTATGGGGAATAAATTCAGGTACAAAGGTGGGCTCTCTACCAGAGAGAAAATGGAAAAGGAGGAGAAATGGAAACAAACTTTATCTTGGGGTTTTTTTCATTATTCAAATCATGTGAACATAAAGTGAGACTTTTTAAAACTGCTTTTTAAAAGATTACCGAAATGGTTTTCTTCCACAACAGAGAGGGGACAATCAAGCTCGAGTTACAAAGGGAGGAAAAAGATGAAAGTTGAGAAGGCCTTAGAACTTTGCTGACTTACACGCAGAAGGCCGGGGAAAGGCTGAAAGACAGGAAATAATGATTACTATTTGTGCTCTATTTCAGAGTTTCCACTCTGGTTAAACTAACTGGAAGGAAACAAGTGATTAGGTTATTTGTGTCATCACTTACATCAGTAGTTTTATTTTTGAAAAAAAAATCATTACCTTTTCTTATTCAAGGAGAATGAGAATCACAGCCCAGTCTCATTCTCTGTCCCTAAACATTTTTGGTACATGCAGTAGTTTGATCACAGAAACAGTTGTGAATTTTTAGTAGAGATCAGAGGTTACTGGTCCCAATAAACAAAATATCATCTATGGAATTCTGTCTTCATGCCTGGTTTTGTTCATTTCTATTCTGTACAAATCCTCACAGGATCACTAAGGAATATTGTGACAAATGCGAAATCTTTCATACAGAATTAAAAAAAAAAATTTTGCTTTGCTTATGTGAATTCAATTCACCTTTTCAAAAACTGCCCTGATCATGTTTCTTCTTTAAAAATAAAAATAAAACAAAAAATGTGGTGAACACCTACTTCGTGTTAACCATTCGATGAGACTTAACATTAACTTGTAATCATGAGAAATAGAGGTTATTATCTGGTTATGCAAATGAAGAAACGATTTCCTTTTCCTCTGAATTCCTCCATCACTTAGAGTTGGCAGCATAAAAGTTAGCTTTAACTGTGTGTTGTTTAATCATTGTTTCCAGTGAATTTATCTTTGTTCAAACAGTGTTTTAAAGTCTTTTGAAGACTGAGACATTGTGGAATATTGAGTGGAAGCTCAATAAATGCTTCTAGGTGGTTACATCTCAGATTTATCACATTATAATTCAATGTGACTTGAGTCTACTCTTGAAATCAAGGAAGCTTGATTTTCAGTGACCAGGATAAGAAACAGACACAAGCTGATTAACATATAGCCTCATTGTCAGCTGTGACTTCAATGTAGACTATAATCTCACTGCTTTACTGTTAAATGTTATTGAACCACAGGAAAGGAAAGGTTGTGGCATCCAAAAGAAAGAAATGCTTCTTTATAGTCATAACTATGTAAAGAAAAAAGATCTGGAGTCACTGTAAAGATGTCTCTGTAAGGCATAAACCAGTATTTCTCAAACCACCTGTGATGAAAGGTTAGTTTTTCCTTCACTTCTAATCCATTCTGGAGTGATATTTTGTAAATACATTAAAAGTGAATTACTGAAAAATAAAATGTAAAAAAAGAAATGCAAAATACAACTTCAAGTTTTTTATTTTTGTTTTTTTAACTCTCAGATTCAATAGACAAGAATGCTTATTCTAGCTGTCTAAATGACCTTATCACTGACTAGTAGCAAAGAGTTTGTACAGCAAGCCCAGCCTGCAGACCCACACTCAGAGAAGGACTGGTATAAATCTTAATTCTATATAGAGAACAGTTGCCTACTAAACACAAGCAAATAAAAAAACACAGCAAACAAAGAAACAAACAACATTGTTTTTTCATATTGGGGAGCTCTTCTGCAGGCCAAAGAAGTAGACTTTGGATAGGATACTAGTGCAAAGACTTGAACAGCTGATTCGCTCTCTCTCTCTCTTTCTTTTTCCCTTCACATTTGTTTTGTGTAACATGAATCCTCTTTTTCCTTACATCATTTTCTCAAAATATATTCAGGCCTTGTGAGTATAAATCTCAAAAAGAATTTTTTTGTATTCTTTTTCTTCTGGTATTCTTACTAAGCAATCTATAATTAGCTCCGGTGCTTTGATTTTATTAATTATTATAAGATAGTAAGTAAATCTTATATAATTTAGGACTTCATAATGCTTTCAAGAGTTAGTTAGTTCCAAAGAGACTTTTCTAACTACAAATAACAATAATATTAAATGATTTCCTTAAAATGACAACTATCACTTTCTTTGAAGTTAATACCACATATAATTTTAAAATGATATAAATATTTGTGAATTAAATAGAGCAAGGGTGATTTAAATAAATTCTATCAACATGTACTTCAAGTTTGCTCAGCAATGCTTTCTCCAATATATATGCATATCTATAATTAATCAAATAACAACATGAGTCTTAACATTGCCATCTGGTGGGAATGTCAATGCAATGATTATACATATATGCTGGAGGTAACATATAAATTAATAACAGCTAAGATCATAAAGAAGAATATCTTTCACATAATTGTTTTACATTATGCAATTTCTTGTTGGATAAATTGCTCTTTCAAATAATGCTGAACTAAAAGAAAAGAAAAATAAGAAATTTTTGCTCAATTATTTCTAGGTACTGAAGAAACATATACTCTTTCAATCTTGCCTTCATCCTTTGAGACTGATAAAGAATTTTTTTTCATGTATTATCTATGAGGGACTAACTTTAGACAGGTTACCTCATTTTCTTAGGTGCTAGGAAAGTGTAAACAGTGCAGAAAAATAGGCAAGTCTTGTCCTTGTATGTGTTTCCACTGAAAATTTTATTACTATGCAATATATATGTTTAAAGTAAGAGTTTATTATGATAGGGATTCAAATATTTCCTGACAAGTATTAACTGCCTAAACAGAATGTAGAACATGCAATTTTAACAATAAACAATTAAAATTGTAAAGGTAGTTACTTGTTTCACTTTTGTTATCTGATAAGAAAAATTACACATTTGGCTTGCATTAGATTTCTTAACATGCAAGATCTCAATAGCCATAAACAAACCAAATGTATTGAACTAAACATGTAATAAATGTGGTATATTAGAACAGATTTTAGTGATCATGTAAGATAGTGAAAGATTTGCACAAAGGACAATGAAATTGGGATGGGGAGATATAGAAAATCTAACATCAATAATATTCCTGAGTGTGTGTCCTTAGAAGTCAATTGTGAGCAGTCAACTTATTGTACTGAATATAAACCCTTATATGAGCCTTGCTACACAGAGATCAAAGACCACGTGGTATATAGGTAGAAAGCAATCAGAAACCACTTCTCAAAAACAAACAAACAAAATGAAAAAGCCCAAGTGAATACCTTCTATTATGTAGAAAAAGTAAAGAATGGTAAATTGCTATTTGTTTTGTTCTCATACCTTGAGCATGAGTGGGAGAAAGGCCTTCCAATGACTGAGAAATGTCAATTGGCCCACAGGGGATGAACAGAAAACAAGAACATAAAAGCAAATCACAATAACATGAATTTCAAATAAGTCTCTCGTTCAGCATTGAAACATATTGCACTATATTAGGAATGTCCAATTTGCTAACATTTTCTCCACTTTAACCATTTTCTTCTATAATACCACATCAATAAGTATTTCAGAGTTGGTTAATGAAGGGAGTCAAAAATAATATAATTCTGGGGGTGAGTACAACTGACATTTATCTTCCTGAGAAAGATAAGAGGAGAACTCTCTTGAGGTGATAGTAAGAGTCATTCTTGGGCTCTTTATGTGAAAATTAAGATTACATTGGAGAGTAAAAATTAGATATTTTTCTACTAATATTCTTTATAGTCTTCTACTGAAAGATTTTTTTGGGGGGACAATACATAACTGTTATTGGTACAGATTTTTAATTTTAAAGACCATTTTGTCACTGCTTTGGAACAGAGTCATTCTAGATAACCTTTTAAGGATATTTTTTAACTTTGACTCTAGAAATAAAAGCTATAAATTCATTTTTATTTTAAAACAAACAAACAAAGAAACACATATCACAATCTAAACACCTTATTCAATCTCCAAGAATGACTCTTATTACAACATGTAGTTCTTAAAGGTCAAAATGAATGCTCTTCTCAAAACTTTTGAATAATTAAATATTTTGAAAAATAAGGAAGCTCCTCTCACAAAGGAAAAGCAACACAGACACATGTCTTATATTTGTAAATGTAAAAATTGTTTTGTTTTGAATATACTGTGCTATCTATATTGACAAGTTCACAATTTCCTACATGATTTATAATACTCTAAGTGGTGTCATTTCATGTATATTTCAGAGCTGTGTGAGGGGGGAAGAAGAACAATATTGTATAACATTGTCTATCAATATTGAGACTGGAGAGTAGGTGATGATCTTCTAATAGGTGTTGTTTAACATGCCAAACATAAAGCTAGTCGCTTAACATATGTGATATCATTTAGTTAATTAACCACTAGTTTTGGACACAGGCAATTTTGTGTAGTAACAAGAATATTAGAAAAAGGTAATGAGAAAATCTGGGTTTCACTTAGTGTGCAGGCATAGGTGAAGTTGAATGGAGTAAAAGAGTTTAAGAAATAATAAATCTAATTTGTCAAATTGGTCATTCACATGGAAAGCGAAAGTACTCAGGATGGTAGAATCCTGAGTACTGGCTTCTAGTCTTTCTTTACATTCAAGTCCCTTAATACCATAAAGGAGGATTCAATATTTATATTTTTTAATACACACGGAAGAGAGTTCAGAAATCTCTAAATGGTAGTGAAATAAAAGTACTTGGAAGAGAGTAATTGAGTCGAGGGCATGAAGAGCCATGTGTGAGATACTGTATTCGGAGGGTGAGGAGCGTTCCTGAGATCATAACCAGATCACAGCTTGTTTGGGTGATGACCTGAAATAATGGAAATTTGAATCTGGTTTTCAAATATGACTCCTGAGGAATGCCTTCACTGCAGGTGTCCAGAAAGCTCACCAAGGCTTGAGGACAGCAGAGGCTGGGGGCTGACGCATTGTTGTTGAAAATGGTAGAAACTTAGTCCTACAATCTCTTCAGGGAAGGTGGCCCTATGCAGGTTAAGATCTGGGTGAAGTCTGAGGTCCAGTGAAAAAGGGAGCCTGTGACTGGATCACTAAATGCTGAAAACAGGGCAGGATGGGCGTCAGGAAAACCCGGCAGCTCCAGCAGCTGGCCTCTTGCCCTGTCCAGATGAAAGGAAGATGGTCTCAGAGAGCTTGTTTGACCATAATAGCATTTATTAGAAAGCTAAGCAGTATGCTAAGCATTCTACATTTGTTAGTTCATCAACTTCTCTCAACAATCTTACAAACTTTTCATTATTATCTTTATTCCTAAAATGAAGAATCTTAGGCTAATAACAATAGAAGAAAAATTTAAGCGTTTCTGATTTTGAAGCCTGCACTTTAAAACCCCACCTTACATTGTTTCTCCAAATAAAACTTCCATTTTTTTAGCTCAAGTTTGAGATATGTATACATTTTCACTATATTTATACCTCAGACACTCAGGGTTAATGCCTGATGTCAGTCTTATAATCATGCATTTATTCTGGAGGATAGAATATTTAATTGCAGTGGAAGAAACATGTCATATACACTTCAGCAACATGGAACTGTCTATATAAAGAAAAACTCTATTAAACACTGGCCACGGTGAAAAAGGGACCTTGCTTTGTAAGTCTCTTAAAAATTAGAAATAGTAGTGATAAATCCAATTATCTTTTCCTGGGTGAAGAAGGAAACTGAAGAGCCAAAACCTGCAGTACAAAGGAAATGAAGAAATAGAGCCGAAGTACAATTTCCTCATTTATCTGTCCAGGAGACAGCCCTCTAGGACTCCCGGAAATATCTCCTTTTGTTGAGATACAAAGGTTTTTTTTTTTAAATTTATAGGCCAATCAACTTTAAGTATACCTAATAGTACCTTGTAAAATCTATGCAGCATAAATAGCAGACCCTGTCCTTATGTGATTGAATTTCTGAGTCATTGCTTCTTTAAAAAGCTGAATTGATCTTTCTATCTTGACTCTAGTAGAAATCTGAGGGGATTTTTTGGTCAAATCATAAGTGCTTTGCCTATTAAACTATTTTCTTTGATTTGGGTGGACAGAGTGGGATTTCCCTTCTGTATGTTAGAAACTTGAAAGATAAATTGAAATATTTTTTTTCAAAAATGACTCATACTCAAACCTTTAAAGATAGCCATTAAATTTTATTGTACTGGTAGTCCTGCCGTGAAATGGATTTGAATTTGATTCTCCTTTACCTTCATGTAAATACACAGTATTAAGCTGAAGATACACATAGAAAAAAAATTAACAAAGGGAGAGGCCAGTAAACTTCTTGACAAATTTTAACATTAAATTTTACTCATTCTAAGCATTGGATAGGTTAGGGAGTGTCTCTGCATAAGAAACCTGTAATGTTGGGTACTCAAAGGGAAATTATAGCAATAGTTTGTTTTTATGTTTCTTCCACTACCGAAGCAATAATTCCAATAGAGAGAGTTTCTTGGGTTGGTGATTTTGCTCTCAAACTGTTGCTATGTACAAAATATTTACTTTCTGATTTTTCCTGACCATTGCAGGGAGATACTGAATAGAACACATAACAAAATAATAGTTATTATACTTTAAATTAAATCAGAAAATTAGCTGGAGAAAGTGCTGGAAAGGGTGAATGAGGAGACTAAAATCCTACTGAAGTTTAGCATAGATGCAGATAAACAGTGATATTCATCAATGCTATTCTTAAATCTGCAGAAGACTATAAATCTCCCAATTATTGTATTCCATAAAGAGGGTTAGAAAACCCCATTGTTATGGCTTATATTCTTTCTCTTTCATTTTTATGCTTGTTTTTGGCAACGGTTACAGGATAGGTGAAAATGCTCTTAAACTTGTGGATGACATAGTACGTTTAAGGTGAGCTCAGACTAGATATATAATTGCCAATGTCTTCTTTAAAACAAAAATTTGCCTTTGTCATTCTATTTAATATATTTGTCTCACTGGCACTGTGTGAGACAATTCAAAGCAAGCCTTCAGAAAAGGAAGTTCAAAGAGTTTAAAGTAGGACAGAGAATTAACATTTTATTGTTAAAAGGAGAGGCAGCTTTTCTAGTTGTCCATTCTCTTCATCCCAGGTAAAGAGGAGACCTTTTTGCATAATAACACAACGAAGTTATGAAAGGCAATTAGTTTAAGAAAACCAAAGGCTTATTTTATATGTGGTTCACAAGAACAATGGAACCTTCCTAGAATAGAATGCAAATTTGTCTAGCAAGAACTTGAGCAGATTCCACAGCGTGAAATATTAGGGGTGGAAGCAGCAGGAAGCCTAGAAGCTGCAGGCAAAGTAGGTAGAAAAGGAGGGAATGAGAGAGAGAGACGGAGTAAAAACTTCTGTTTTTCCATCAAGGACAGGAGGAACAGAAAGTCAACCCAAAGAGAAAGCAAAGGAACAAGTTCGAGTTCTATCAGTCTCTGGATTGCAAGTGTGTTCCTGATCAGCTATTGCTGCTCTTAGATGCTTTTCAGGGTTTGCATCATGTACCTATTTTATATTGCTCTATTTTACATTGGTATTGCCTATTAAGGCCCGGAATGTAATCTATAGGGAACTAAATGTACAGTAAATTCAATGTTAAGCTCTTTACATCAGTAAGATATAAATAAGAATTTATCGCTGGATTTTATTTTTTATCTTTTAGATCCATGTTGAAGCTCTGTTCTGATTCTCCCATTTCCCATATGTTCTAGCATTTATTCATTCAGCCTTGGCACCCAGGTAGCCTATGGCTTATTTCAGGGTCTATGTCCTTGCATTTTCTACTTTGAGCACTTTTGTTTCTCCTCAGGAGCTATGTCTGTGGCTTATCCTTGTGTTGACAATGACCCAGATCCTCTTGTGGCCTTGGAGGATGAAGTTCTAATAGAAAGGGATTCTTTGAAGCCCTATGACTAAGAAGTTATTAATAAGGGAGATATTTGAGTACTACTGAATAGAATAAATAAAAAGGAGATTATACAAAAAGCTGTATCATCCAGCCTCTCTTGTCCAATAAAGAGAAATAGCCAGTTGATTCAATTCACTGGGTCTGGCCTTTCAGAACCATCACAAAGGTACTTGTTCTCCAAGAGAACACAATTCCTAAACCTCTCATCTTATCAATTGAGACTGAATTCCAAAGCTTCCATGGGCAAGTTCTTTCAAATGCTTAAAGACCAAATATTGTCTGCATTACTACAATACTGACAACAAAATAAGGACCTTATTTGTTTTTATGACTAAGAAATTTGTATGCATCCTCAACCTGATTAAGAAATCACAAAAAAAGCAAACTACAAAATTAAAGATGCTTAAATACTAAACAATACGTTGTGAAAATTAATCTTAGAGACTATTGATAAAATAATAGTAAATAGAATTTATTTCATGAATATAAGAATGGAAAACTAAAAAATCAATTGAAATAATATAATATAATATAATACTTTACCAAAATAAGAAAATTACTGTATTTTGTCATGTATAATGTACACACAAAAGTTTTTGTCCCAAACTTTTAGGAAAAAATCTTTCATTTTAATTTTTTATTTCAATCATTTATTTATATACATTTAGAAACAAAACTAATTATTGTATTCCAGGGTATTATTTTGTACACAGATATAGTTATTGCTTTTTAGAGTTATATTTTTAAAGCATAAGCATAAATAAAAGAATTAAAAACATTTATATAGATACAGAATTAGTATTATGCATGTGTAATGTGCATCCTTATTTTTCCCCCAAGAATTTGGCAAAAAGTGTGCATTTATACACAGCAAAATATGGTAAAAGATTTTGCAATAAATGACATGAAGTGTTGGATAAAATTCAACATGTATTTCTGATTTTATAATCTTAGCAAAATAGAAAAGAAAGACATTTCTTAACCTGACAGATACACATTTTGAGCTAGCCAGCATTATATTTCAGACTTGATTATTGAAAGAATTCTCATTCAAATAAGAAGAATGAGAAGAATGTATGATATCTCCACTATCATTTGTCATATTCCTAAAATGTTGTGATACTACAGTTGACAAGAAAAGGAAGCAAGAACCATAAACATTAAAAAAAGCTAACAAAATTATCATTAATTTGATAACCTACATGGAAACAGTAAAAAATCAAGTGAAAAAGTTTAGAAATGATTAATTAAAAATTATTTTTAAAGTACAATAGTTTTTCATATGCCAAATATGAATAAGAAAAAATATAATGAGGGATATTCTTTTAAAGTATCAGTAAAACCCACAAAATAAATGGTTATGGATAAATTTAAGAAATGTATAAGAGCTATAATAAAGCTTTAAAAACCTAACAAATTGCAAACAAAATTTAAAAACATAAACTATTTTAATGAAGTAAAATTTTATATACAGTTCAAAAGCTGGACAAATAATAAGGATACAGTTTGATGAATTTTCACACACTGGGCCCATCCATATAAACTTCAAAGAAATTAAATATTGTCATTTAAAGTAATGTCTGTAATTTGACTAGAATCCATTATTATATATTGTGTGACATTGGGGCCAAGACAATGTATAAAGTTTTGTAAACACCACTGCAGTCATGACATAAACTGTTTCTTATGTAGTAGGCAGTTACACACACTTGCGCAGAGCAGGAATGATAAGCCAGGTACAGAAGGTCACCGGGCAGAAGGCCCCAGGTGCCTAGCAATGCACAGTTTGTAAGCTGGGACCTAAACTCCAGTGTGACGTTTCCTCCCTGAGCTTATCACTGGTCATGTGGTTTAGATCCCCTTATAAGGAGGGAAACAGGGGCCTGAGAATAGCCCCATATACTTCTATACAAACCCTTGCATGACCACTCCCTTGAGCATTAAGTCCTCAAAACAATGAGGTTCTCACCGGAATCAAATAATCTTAGGAACAAAGCCTTGGGTCTGTTAACCACAAAGACAGAGTTTTGGTCAAACTAGAGATAACAGCTAAGCCTCAATTACATTTCAGCTCCAGGTCCAGAAAAGCAGCAAGGCCAAGTGTGGCAACACCATGGCTGACCTCAGGACTAGCTGTGATGACTAATGACCCCATGCCCTGGCGCCGACCAATGAGTGGAGACCATGACCCTGAGGAGATGCATCTGAAAAGCTGATGAATATTCTATCAAGATCCTCCCAGAGACCTCCCCTAAAATCCCAACCCTTGGGAAACAGATAAAACTCCTTAAGGTGAAAGATCCAGTGTTCTCTTTTTCTTTCTCTCTCTCTTTCTCTTGCTAATTCACACACTTGCACATTTCCTCCCCATTTTTTCCCTCTAGGCACATTTGCTTTCTTTCTCCTAAGCTCCATGGGCCTCCTTTTGCCGCTGTAACTTGTTTGCTGAGTCCAAACAGCCAGCTGGCTCACTTCTTTCACAGTTCACTTCTTTTACTTTTGTGACTTTCTAAATAAACTTTTGCTTGTTTCTGAGCCTTGACTCTGAATTCTTTCTTAGACAAAACTCAAAGATCAAGGTCTAACATCTGGTGCCATTTGCCATTAACATTCCTATAACTTCAAAAGTTTCAATCAATCCTATTTACAAAAATATCTTCCTTCCATTCTTAGCACCTGGCAACAACTGATCTATTCTCTATCACTTGAATTTATACCAGTGGAATTATACACTATTAATCTTCTGTGTCTGGATCATTTTATTTAGTGAAATAAGTTTGATATGTGTTCATTTGTTCCATGTATCAGTAGTAAATTCCTTTTTGCTGATTGGTAATATTGCATTGAATAGATATACTAGTACTTATTTATTCTTTCATTGTAGATGGATATTTGGGTTGTTTCCAATTCTTGGACATTTAATATACAGCTGCTGTGGACATTCATATAAAGTCTTATATGAGTAGGTTTCCAACTTTCTTGGGTACAATACACATTTGACATACACCACCCAGCTCAGATCAGACTTCACAGGTTAATGGCACAGTCTTCCACAAGACTTGCCCTCACTTTAGACTCCAGCAGCAAATTGAGGGTTTCCAGGTTGTCTACACTTTTGACCGACTGACTATAAATAATTCATAGAGGGTTTCTACTCCCACACCTTCCAAGGTAATTATTTAGAATGCCTCACAAGACTCAAGAAAGAGATACATTTATAATTATAGTTTTATTATAGCAAAAAGGCACAAGACTAAGAGACATTATTAGGATAGGTATGAAACGATTCCAAATATAAAGTTTTCATTTTCTTAGGATATGTCACCTTTCTAGTACATAGATGTATTTTACTAACCATGGAAATTACCCTGAGCTTAAAATGTCCAGAGTTTTTGATGGGGCTCGTTAGGTAGTTATGATTGACTGAATTGTCGACTACATGATTAAACTCAAGCTTCAGCCTCCCTCCTTCCCTGGAGGTTGGAGGTTTGGACTGATATCACATGGCTCTAAAACTCCAGTGCTCTGATCATGTGATTGGTCTTTCTGGTAGGGTTAACCTCCAACCTAAAACTAGGGACACACAATGTGTTGTTTCATTAGCCTGATCTCAGAAGGGGTGGTCCTAGGCACTCATCATGAATAACAAAGACATTCCTGTGAGGAGACAATTCTGAGGATTTAAATGCTCTTTTCCTGAAACCAGAAGAAAAAGCCAGTCAATTCTTTATCATACTGTTGCAGAAAAATGAACTCTTATACACACGATCTGGGGTGACGGGGTAAGCCTTTAATACACACGTGGGCCCAGAGGAGACAGCTTCCAAATTCTGGGCACTGAGGAGGGGTCAGGTGGGCGGTTAAATACATTGCAACAAAGTGGGGAGGGGAGAGATCTCGTGATACAAGCAGGAGATATGTAATTATGAAAGCCAAGGACACAAGAAAGCAAGGGAAGTGGTCCCTGGACCCAGGACAAAAGAACAGCAGGGGAGCGTCCAGGGCCCAGGGGAGCGTCCAGGGCCCAGGGCAGGGAATCAACTAACTAGCCAACAGGTGATAGTCTGGAGCCAGGAAGCCAGCAGGGAGCCAGCAGGGGCTGATGCAGAGTGCCAGCTTCAGTTTCTATCTATATTTTTAAATTTCTATTACAATACAACATCGCATAATATCTAGAAATGGAATTGTGTGTTTCACTTTATAGAAGATTCACATACATTTTTTTAAGTGGCTGTGAAATTTTGACCTCTGATAAGCAGTGCATAGGAATTCTACTTGCTCTTCATCTTTGCTATTGCTTGGTAAAATCAACCTTTTATTTTTATTTTATTTATTTATTTTTCTCTATAAAACAAAATAAGAGACAGGAGTATTATTTTAAAAAAGCACAACTAATGAGGATAGAGAATATTTAGCTTGGTTTGAAAAAGGCAAAAACTTTGTAGTAAGATTTCTAATACATGAACTTATGATTTTAAGCTTACTTTCCCAAACCCCAACATTTGTGGATACAGTCCTTTTACCACACAGTGCCAAAAGTCAAATAAACACATTGGTACATCATTTAGAATTGTTCAGTATTAGCTATAACTGGTAGTTACACTGTACTAGCACAGATCAGACCACCTTAGTGGCTTCTGAAGCTGATACATTTCTATCACCACGATTACTTCCACAAACCTGGTTCCCTTCACTTCTGCTACTTCATGCAGAGTTAGTGACCAAGTCTGCACTAAAATCAGTCTTTTGAGTGTAGCCATTTTACTTCGTGTACAAAGGTATCACAATGAGTTTGATTTGAATTGTTCTAATGATTAATGATATTGAAAACTTTACATGTGCTTTCATGCAATTATTATGTCTTTGGTAAGATGTTGGTTAAAATTTCGCCTTTTTTTAAGTTGTTAAGATTTTTAAAAGTTTCATTCTATGTTTTTATATTTTGTATAACAGATTTGTTAAGGTATAATTCATGTACCATACTATTCACTCATTTGAAGTGTACAAATGGATGGTTTTTAGATATTGAATGTTATTCAACCACCACTATTTTTAAGGGTAGAATTATCCCCCCTCCCAATTCATATGTTGAAGTCCTGTCCTCCAGTACCTTAGAATGTGAACTTTTTTGGATTACAGAGGTAGTAAAGTTTAAGTAAAATATTTAGGGGGTGCTCTAATTCAATATGATTTATGTCCTTATAAGAAGGGGAATTTTGGATACAGATGTGTATAAAGGGAAGACAATGTGCCTCTCACAGGCCTCAGAAGGAACAACTGTTCTGGCACGTTGCTTTTAGACTTCTGGCCTCCAGAGCTGTGAGACAGTATATTTTTTAAGTCATCCAGCATGTGGTACTTTGTTTCAGCAGCCCTAGCAAACTAATATAACTATACCAATTTTATTACCCTCTTTCCCAGACAGAGAAACCATGTGGTTTCTTTGATTAATGGTCACTCCAGATTTCCCACAGAACTTTCTTGCCCCCAGGCATAGGCAACCATTTTGTGTCTACTTCCTGTCTCTATAGATTTGTTCATTTTGAATATGTCTGTATTTAATTTTTGGGTGAACTCCCTGTTTTCCTCACTGGCTGTACACACTACATTTCTATCAGCAATGTGTGAGGGTTCCCATTCTTCACCTCTTGCCAACACTTTCTAGTATCTGTGTCTTTGATTAAAGTTATCCTAGTAGGGTATGAAGCAATACCTCATTGTGATTTGCCTTTCCCTGATGGCTAATAATGTTGATTTCCTCTTCATGCTCTTCTTGGCTATTTATTTATATACTGTCTTTAAAGAAATGTCTATTATACATTAAATTGCCTTTTCATCTCTGTTGAAAATCAATTGACCACACATTTGTGGGTTTTTTCCTGGACTGTGTCTTTCTGTAATATTAGTATATTTGTGCATTTCGATGCAATGACTGCACTGATTTTAGCTATTTGTTTACTTTGATGTCAGTAACATACTATCTTGGTCAGAGCCAGGACTGGGATGAAGTAAGTAGAGTGCTTAAATTTAAGGTGTAAAATATAAAAAGGCATCACTCTCAGGTTTGTGTGTCACTCCTGAACTTGTATGATGCCAAGAGGAAATGATCATTTAAATTTGGTGCCATATGTACCTTGTTTGCCTTACTGGATCCTGGCCCTGGCTTGATTTTTATAAGTTCATAATGTATTGAAGTGAAGTAGTCCAAGTGCTCAAACTTTGTTCTTCTTTTTTGAAGTTGTTTTTGACTATTCTAGGTCCTTTGAATTTCCACGTGATTTTGAGAATCAGCTTGTTGATTTCTAAAAAAAAGGCCCTGGATGATATGGCTCCATGGATCGATTGCTGGCCTGTGATGCAAAGGGTCACTGGTTCTATTCCCAGTCAGGCCACATGCCTGGGTTGCAGGCCACAGGGTGTGCAAGAGGCAACCACACATTGATGTCTTTCTCCCTCCCTTCCCCTCTCTCTAAAAATAAATAAATAAAATCTTTAAAAAATACCTGCTGGAATTCTGATTGGGTATGCACTGACTCTGTTTATTAATTTGGGAAAAAATGGCATATTAACAAATTTAAGCATCTGATCTGTGAGTTGTAGTCTTCTTAATTAAGATACACAGTGTGTCATCTTGTATATTTTTTGTTTTTAATTTCAACATTCTAATATTTGTTACCAGTACATAAAAATATGATCAATTTTAATATACTGATCTTGTGTCATACAACCTAGATGAACTCAGCTATTAGTTATAGTAGGTTTAGTTTCAGTTGTTTTTTTTTATAAATTCAATAGGACTTTCAACAGTGACAGTCATATCATTGGAAAATAAAAAAAAGTACCTCTTCTTTACCAAGCTGGGTGCCTTTTAACTATTCATTTATTTACCTGCTTGTTTATTTACCTTACTGTAGTAGCTAGAACCACCAGTAGCCTGTTGAATAAAAATGGTAAAAGCAGGAATTCTTGGGTTTTTATTTCTTGATTTTCAAGGGAGAAAATTTAGTCTTTCACCACTAATTATGATCTTAGCTGTAGATTTTTCATTAGGTATTATATTAGGTTGAGGTAGTCCCTTCTCTTTCCAGTTTGCTGAGTGAGAACTTCTGTCCAGAATGGATGTTGGATAGGTTTAGTAGATTGTTTTCCCTTGTATCTCTTAAGATGATCATATGGATTTTAAAAATTTCTTTTTTAAAAGTCATTAATATGTTTAATTACTTGATTTATTTTTAAATGTCATACTACACTTGCATTCTTAACCCCTTTGGTCAAGATGTGTTATCCATTTAAAAATTTTTTTGGACATGTTTGCTAAAAGTTTGCAAGGCATGTTTTCATCTGTGTTCATGGTAGATATTTGCTTATAGTTTTATTTCTTATTAAGGTAATGTTGGGTTATAAAATGAGTTGGGATATACTAATTTTTCCTTATTTTTTCATGTAATAGAATAATTTTTGTAAACTTTGTATTATTTTTTTCTTAAGTGTTTGCCAACATTCATGAGTAGAGTCATTTGAGCCTAGGAGAGCTTTGCACGGCCCATGAGGTTTTTAAACTAAAAATTTAATGTATCTAAGAGTATCTACTCAGGCATTTATTTCTTTTTTAAAAGATTTTATTTATTTAGTTTTAGAAATAAGGGAAAAGAGGGAGGAAGAGAGGGAGGAAAACAGTGATGTGAGAGAAAAAACATTGATTATGTCTCGTATGTGTTTTGACTGGGGAATAAACCTTAAACCCAGGCATGTGCTCTGACCAGGAATCAAATTGCTGAACTTTTGCTTTTCAGGATGATGCTCAACCAACTGAGCCACACAGGTTATGACCTCAGGCAGTTTTGATCATTGATGATCAAGGAATTTGTCCATTTTATTTAAGTTATAGAACTTACTGACATAAGTTGTTCTTCCCTTGGCCTCAGATAGCTTTCTCCCACACGTACCTGACCTGAAAGTACTCAAATGAGCATTCTACGGGACCCCTGTGGAGTGAACACTAGAGTTTTTCTGTGGAGCTCTCTTTTATCCAGAGCTCTTTTCTAGGACATTACCCTACAAACTCTAGGTGCCCTGGCTGTCCAACACCATCACATCAACTGAGACTGGCTGCATTCTGCCTGGGTTCCTCTTCCCAGCTCTGTGTCTTAGAACTTTTTTCCACAAAAGACATAGGCAATCACAGGGCTTGCATTATTTGTTTCTCTTCTTTTGTCAATATAAGAAACACTCACACTCAAGAGAATTTTTATTAGTTTATTTGAGCCAAACCAATGACAACTCCTGCGAAGTAAAATCTCAGTGGGTTGAGAAAATGCTCTGGGAAATGGCAGTTTTACCATTATTTTATACATCAGAATCTAAGGACGAGACATAAGGGGATTACAGGAAACCCACTGCTAATAGATTAAGGAGGTGGGAGAAAGCAAAACCAGGAAATCTCTGGGACTGGAAAAAAAATAAAGCGAATACACACATTTTTTTTTACATTGGTGGGTACAGGATAGTTAACAATTAACATTCACAGCACAGAGAGATGGCATTTGGGAGAACAAGGTAACAATAATAACAATGAGGGGTTCTGTGGGTCTTGTGCTCTGGTGCAGTGGTTGTCCCCTGAGGGGTCTGGAAAAGGAATTAGCCTGACATTCTGAAGGTATGTTTACTGCATATGGTCCAGACAGGACCAGTTAAGGTAAAGATTGACCTTTGTCAGGAAAACACTTGCCTAGGACATGACTACCTGCCATGATTCACTTTTAGTTAAAAGTTTTAATTTCAGACCATCCTTTGTGGTTAGTTTAGGTCTCTGAGTTTGTAGGACCTTCCATGCAGGCCTCCCCTGAGCTTGTGAGGTTTAGTATGAGGTATCTTTTTTATCCACACTATCATGAATGAATCACTGACCCTTCTTGCCTGATGACAATATCATAATAACTGTTGTTTTATGTATATTGCCTGGTTTTTAGTTGTTTCAGAAATGAGGGTTTATTTTTAGGCAAGTTTAAGAAACTACTCAGATGATTGAGAAGGCCGCAGCTCTGGGCAACTGGTGTTTAGCAGCTTCATCACAACAATGTGCCTGCTCATGCATCACATCTTTTTTAAATTTTTTTAAAAAGACTATATTTATTTATCTTTAGTGGGGAAGGGAAGGAGAGAGGAAGAGAAATATCAATGTATGGTTGCCTCTTGTATGTCCCCTGCTGGGAACTGGCCTGTAACTCAGGCATGTGCCCTGACTGGAAATCGAACCTCAGTTGTTTGGTTTGCAGGCCTGTGCTCAATCCACTGAGCTATACCAGCCATGCTATAGCAAGGCCATGCAACACATCTTGTGCAGAGATTTTTGGGAAACATCAAATCACCCAGGTGACTCAGCCCCCTACTACCACAACCCAGATTTGGCGCCCTGTGACTTATGGCTTTTCCCAAAGCTAATTTCACCTTTGAAAGGGAAGAGATTTCAGACCATCAATGAGATTCAAGAAAATATGATGTGGCAACTGATGGAGAATGGGAGAACTGTGTGAGGCCCCAAGGTGCCTACTTTGAAGGGGACAAAAGAGTCATTGCCCTACATACAATATATATATATTTATATATATATAACACGTATATATGAAATATATATGAGATCTATATATATATGTAGTATTTAAAAGACCTGCATTGAATTCTTACTACAGATTCTTTCTTTTTTCTATTCTCTAAAGTTTTTCATAGAAATAATATATTGATGTTATAATAAAAATAAATCATCGATATTATAACAATAGAAAAATAGAATTAAATTAGAAGCCTAGAAATAAACATCACTTCAAATATGGAATATTCAATGCAGAATACTGTAGAACAATGAATTTTCCTACTTATTTATCATACTTCAATAAGTAGACATAGCAACTATATCTCATTATTGACTTATTTTGAGTTTTCAGTCAACAAAATCTCTCAGATCTTTTCTCAGGCATTGCTTTCCAGCCCAAATTTTTTGCATTCATTACTTTTTAATATTTGAACACAGTTTAAACATCTTCCATGCTGGATCCACATTGTAATTATTTGATAAAAATAAAATTCAATTATAATAAAACATATGCATACACATAGGTTAATGAGCTAAATAATTAAAAAGTAAATTGGCTCTGCTTTCTGTACTACTCTATAGTGGCAATCATTTTCAGATATTTTAACTGATTCTTTAGATTTTGACTCCATATTAAAACAGTCAAGCGCAGTATTCATTCATTTTTTTAGTTTTAGAGATTATCTACTGTGAAAGTTAAAGTTGTAATGTGGCATCTGTGATTCCTGTCTCTCTCCTACTGTCACACCTTTGCGTGACCTCTTACTTTTGAGATTGAATTTAGGAGAGATGTGCAATTTGTTTCTAACTAATAAAATATGGTAAATACAAAGTGTGGTTGGTATCAATACATAGAAAACTATATTATTAGCTGCCACGTCCATGGCCAACCTCCCTTCATGACAAGGTCAGATGGGAAGGTGTAAGTCTTCAAGGAAGCAGCTTCGGTCTGGTGGACGTGGCATGAAGTGCCCCACACTATTTTTGATCATTGTTTTAACTCTCGGAATCATAACCCTTTCTGTCCCGATAATGTTCAATTTCATAACAGTGATTCTAGTATTGCAAAC
>PVKM010016381.1:0-26846 GCA_004027735.1 Carollia perspicillata
GTCTGCCATCTCCCATACGTGATTTGCTCATTTTCATCTCTGTATCTTTCTTCATGCAAAACCCCACACCAATGACCTACAAATTCATTTCTGTTCCTTCCATAAATACAATACATCTCTTCAAAATTCTGCTCACCACTCATCTCTTCAGAAATTCCTTTTTACTTAATTGCAGCCAATCACAGGATTTCTTTTGTCCTTTATCCTCTAGAGCAGGGGACCCCAATCCCTAGGCTGCAGACCCCGGCAGCTAGTGGAGCTCACTGGTGCTCCACCTCCTGCACTGCCCCGCCCCCTCCCCACCCCCACAACCCCTTGACTTCCATAAAACCGGTCCCTGGTGCCAAAAATATTGGGGACCACTGCTCTAGAGTTGCTGAGAGTGGATACTTAGGGATATAATGAGGTTCAGGGCAATGCATGTGGCTTGGGAGCCAAATTCACAAATAGTTTGATCTAAATTAATAACAAAGAAAATACCTTGCAAATAAAGAAAATGATCAAAAGTACAAATAAAGCTCCCTTATTCATTTAACAAAGGAAATATCCATGTATAATAACAAAAGCTACCATTTATTAAGGGCCTTATTTTATTTATGCAAAGGTTTTATAGACACTAATTTATTTTATCTATATTATAAACAAGGTAAGTGTTGTCACAGTCATATTATGAAGAAGAAATCTGATTGTCAGAGAAGTAAAATAAGTTGCCTGAAGTCACTCAGCCAGAAATAGATAAAAGTGGAATTTGAATCCAGGTTTGTCCCTACTCCAAAATCTGTCTTAAACAACTAAGCTACTGTCACAAATTCCTAACTGCATGCATGGCCTTCTGGTCTAGCAGTACCTGGAGAAAACTAATTTCACACACAAGCTGATAGATTTCATTTTATCAATTGGTATTTGATACTACCACAGTTCTTTCTCCCTTCCTATACAATTTTTCCTCTTCCTCCCACACTATTTCCTAATGAACCTGCCTGCCTCTTTAAGGCCTCTTAATACAACTAGAAAATTGGAGCCATTACATACAAAGCTTTCTTATCCCCAAAACTCATTCTAAAAACCAATTGAACTTGGCTTTTTTCTTCTGTCCCATCATAATGTCCCTCTCCCTATAAAAGGTCAATCCATTCCATGTGGTTAATTCATCATTTAACCTCCAACCTCCTACATTATTCATCTTTTTCTTTCTATTGTTGTATTTTCATTATTTCCAAATAGGCTATGGTAGCTGCCATGTAATTTGGAATAAATAATTTATAATAAGATAATTTATGTTTCTAATTCCCATAAGCCCACATACTGGTTTAGACAGAGCCCCATTTCTTTGCTCCTGTCCACACTCAAACTCCCCGGTGCATTGTCTTCACAGTATTCCCCACTTCCTCGTTTCTTGTTCATCGTGAAGTCCTCTACAAACTGGTTTCTTCCTCTCATTCCACAGGAACTGTTCCAGTCAAGTCTCCAAGGACTTCCATGGAGATCAAATCCTTGTTGACAAATTCAATGGGAATGTTCTTTCCTTATCTCTCACTTGATTCCTCAGAAGCCTTCAGTGAGTTTGACCATTCCTCTCTGAAAACCCTTTTCTTGTCTTAACCTTAGTGACATCACTGGTTGTCCACTCATCTCTACTGTTTCCTCTCAGTTTTCTGGGCTCTTCTTCTGATATCTAAATGTGGAGGTCTCTTGGGAGCAGGTCTTGTGCTTATCTTCTTCTCTCTGTACTTTCTCTAAGTGATCTTGTGAAATGCCATGGGTTTAAATAGGGTTATTATGTCTGTGATTCCCAAATTTACGTGACATGCCCAGGCCTCTCCTCTGAGTTCTGGACTCAGAAATAGGCTGACTTTTTCTGTAAAAAAATTACAATGAACCAGTGATTAAATATTATAGGCTTCGCCAGCTACATGGTCTTATTGTAGCATGCAAGGAACCATAAAAACAAATAAAAGAATGAGCATGGATGTGTTTCAGTAAAACTTCATTTACATGACGCTAGCAGAATTTGGCCTAATTTAGCCCACTGGCAGTCATTTAAAAACCTCTGCCTATGTGGTCCTGTATGATCTTATCCCCTTGTGCTCATAACCACATTTGTACCATTCTCCCCCTCAGTCCTGTTGTATTGGCCACACTGGTCTTCAGGTCCGAGAATATGCCTATGCATATACTACTCTTAATGCCTGGAATTCTCTTCTGAACTTTGTTCTTCACTTAACTATTAAGTTCATCTTAGATGTCACTTCTTCAAGGAGGATTCTTCTGATTTTTCTGGTATAAATAATGTATAATAAGTATACCACCTCACCATCATTTTTTATTCCCAGTTCTTTTTACTTGATTTCCCATTAATTTATCCACTAATAATCATTATATCTATTTACCTCTTTACTTATTCTTATCTCTTTTTCCTATCAAATGTAGGTTCTATGTAGACAAGGGTCCATGTGTGTTTGGTAATCACTTTATCTTCTCTCACTAGTGCTATTCCTGTCTGGCACATAGCACCTGCTGCTCAGTGAATATTTCTTAAAGGAAAATGAAGAGAATCCAATACAGATATGCCTATCTAGTCACAAAAATATGAGCTGATTAAGCATTGATCTACAACTTTTTTATTATACACACTTACACTTGACCTTAGCCAAAAGGCTGAGAGGTGATATTATATATACTTATAGGGTAGGAAAAAATTGAGTGTACTCCCCCTCCCCAGTATATGCACATGTTTCTTTACAAATAATAAATATACTATAGCACTAATATATGTGGTATAAAACACCTACCAAAATACCATTAGTTAAAATAACACTAGCTGCTAATAAGAGTGAGAATGAGAAAGGAAAAGAAAAAGGAATAGAAGTTTAGTTATTCCTCATATAAAATCCAAAAGAGATATTACTGATTACTGATCTGTAACAACTCTCTCACAAGTGGCTCTACTATCACCATGCTTATATAATCAAAACAGCAGACAGGAAAAGGGGCATTTATGGTTGGTTACACACATGAGTTTTAATAGGTCAGGCCTGGAAATAGAATACCTCACTCAGCTCACATAGGAGTAGCTGGAATTCAGTCACATGGAGGCTAGCCGCAAGGGAATTTGGGAAATGTAGTCTACTGCAGGTCTCTAACCACTGGGGTACGGACCTGTTAGGAATCCAGCTGCACAGCAGGAGGTGAGCAGTGGGTGAGTGAGCAAAGCTTCTTCTGTATTTACAGACCCTCCTCAACATTGCATTGCCACCTGATCCACCTCATGTCAGATCAGTGGTGGTATTAGATTCTCACACAAGTATGAACCCTACTGTGAACTGTGTATTTGAGGGACCTAGGTTGCACACTCCTTTTGAGAATCTAATGTCTGATGATCTGAGGTAGAGCTGAGGCGGTGATGCCAGCTCTGGGGAGTGGCTGCAAATACAGATTGTCATTAGCAGAGAGGTTTGACTGCCCAGAGGCCATAACAAATCAATGGCTTGCTGGCTCATGTCAAAACCAACCTGTGAGTAGCAAGTGACAATTAAACTGCATCTGATGACATTCCCCCGCTCCATCCATGGAAAAACTGTCTTCTACAAAACTGGTCCCTAGTGCCAAAAAGTTTGGGAACCATTGGTCTAGTGCCAGAAAATAAAATAATGGTTTTGATAAATAGCTAACCACTGGCTGTCATATTCTTGTAAATGGAACTTCTATTATTTTTTCTTCCATCTCTTCATCTGGGGTATCCACTAGAGGAACCACAGCCCACTTTGGAAATGACTGGGCTAGAATATTACGTGACCAATGTAGCATCTCTAAATGGTCTTTTGACTGAGAGACAATGTCCACTAAAGAACTGAAGTCATGCTTCACCAAATGGAAATTCTTCATATTGTGCACCAACCAACAAAGGAACCTGTACTGTTTGCCTTTTCTCCCAGATATTGTGTCCTCAGCCTGGACCCACTTTACTCAATGTTATTTTTTTCTAATCAGCACTTTTTTTATTTTAATTGTTGTTCAAGTACAGTTTTCTGTCTTTTACTCCCATCCAGGCCCACCCACCCAGCCCTCTCCACTCCCTCCCATTTCCACACCCCACCCCTAGTTTTTGTCCATGTGTCTTTTATACTTGTTCCTGTAAACCCTTCCCCTTTACCCCTGAAATTCCCTCCCCTCTATCCACTGGACACGGTCAGCCTGTTCTCTATTTCAGTGTCTTTGGTTATATTTTGCTTCTTTGATTGTTTTGTTGTTTAGGTTCTTGTTAAAGGTGAGATCATGTGATATTTGTCTTTCACCATCTGGCTTATTCACTTAGCATAATGCTTTCCAGTTCCATCCATGCTGTTGCAAAGGGTAGGAGCTCCTTCTTTCTTTCTGCTGTATGGGAAAAGATAGTTGCCAATGATACTTCAGACTACGGTTTAATCTCCAAAATATATAAAGAATTTACATGACTCCACTCTAAGGAGACAAGCAACCCAATTAAAAAATGGGCAAAGGACTTGAACAGACACTTCTCCAAGGAGGACATACAGAGGATCCAGAGACACATGAAAAGATGCTCAGTATCGCTAGCTATCAGAGAGATGCAAATTAAAACTACAATGAGATACCACTTCACACCGGTAAGAATGGCCATCATAAACAAAGCAACAAACAAGTGTTGGAGAGGTTGTGGAAAAAAGGGAACCCTAGTGCACCGTTGGTGGGATTGCAGACTGGTACAATCACTATGAAAAACAGTATGGAATTTCCTCAGAAAACTAAAAATGGAGCTGCCTTTTGACCTGGCAATTCCACTGCTAGGATTATACCCTAAGAACCCTGAAACACCAATCCAAAAGATCCTATGCACCCCAATGTTCATAGCAGCACAATTTACAATAGCCAAGTGCTGAAAGCAACCTAGGTGCCCATTAGTAAATGAATGGCTCAATGTCATTGAGTGCTTGAGTAAATTTGACACTTTCAACTATAGTTGAACTCCTTACCAAGAAGTATTGCTAGTACGATTACCATTTTGCTTTAACAGTCCTGAAAGCAGAAAGAAATAACAATAATATTTGAATTGAAGAAGTGACTACATCCTTATTGGAAATGATCTCTGAAAAAGCATTTTTTCTAAAAAGAGATTGTCAAACACATTGCACAGTCAAATTTAGTTCCTCCATAAATTATAATGGAATTAATGTTTTTCCATTTCCTATAACAATACTTCTGCTGTGGAGTGAATGTTAGTGTCTCCTCAAAATTCATATGTTGAAAGCCCTTTCAGTGTGATGATGTTTGAAGGAGGTGATAATGTCATGATGGTGAGATCAATCCCATCCTCATAAATGAGATTAATGCCCTTATAAAAAGAAACTCAGAGAGATGATCTCTCTTCATCATGTAAGGATACAACTTGAAGATAGCCCTCTGTAATAGAACCCTCAGCAGGAGCTGAATCAACTGGCACTTTGATCTTGGACTTTCTAGCCCCTAGAACTGCAAGAAATCAATGTCTGCTTTTTAAGTCACCCAGTGTCTGGTATTTGTTATGGCAGCCAGCCAACTAAAATAGCTTTCCTCCGCAACCTTATTCATGGTTCCTGAAAACTATAAGTTAGACATTTTTCATTACTGTGCGCATGTAACGCCTTTGTTTAATTTCACGTATCTCAGATTTCAGCTCTATGTCTAGAACATGTCCTTGGCTTCTATTTCTGTACATGCTATCTCTCTGTTACCTTATGTCAATAGGCATTTCAAAATTTACCATCGTCTCAAGACTCTTCAAGAAATACACTAAGCACTTATGGGGGATCACAAGGATCGGTCATATCATGCAACACACCACATTCTGGGAGTTTCTGTGTTCTCCTCTGATTATTTCCTCCCTAACTACTTCTTTTTCTGGAAGCAATATGAATTATTATTCTTATCTCATTCCCAGAAGATTAGGGACCATTTTTTATTATTTGTACATACTCTTGAGGTGTCACTAAATACCAGAATTGTTTTATCAAAGTAGTTCTTTCAGATAATGCTTATCTCAAGAGAAATTCTAATAAATAAATTTTCTTCAAATCCTTATGCAATTCTAAAAGTTTATTTGAGTTTTCATGTTATCCTTAATATTTGGACTTCTCCATTACCACTGAACATAAGAAAACTACTGCCAGTTATGTTTATTGACAAAGCAGGTAGTCTCAAAAATGCCTACGTCTTGACCACTATAATCAAGGACAGGCACTGACAGTATTTTTTAAAGATTTTATTTATTTATTTTTAGAGAGAGGGGAAAGGAGGGGAAGAAAGAGTGAGGAATGTCAATGTGTGGTTACCTCTTGCACACTCCCTACTGGGGTCCTGGCCCACAACCCAGGCATGTGCCCTGACTAGGAATCAAACCAGTGACCCTTTGGTTCACAGGCCAGCACTCAATCCATCGGGCCACACAAGCCAGGGCCAGTATTGACAGTTTTATAAAGCAATTATGATTCTTAAGAGATTAAAAATTGATTCTTAAGAATGTTTTTAAATGACTACCTGATGAGAGTCTGAGGAATTACACTTTTTAATAATAAAGGCAGATTTAGTATTTCTGAAGTAGCTAGTATGATGTTTCTGGCAGAGAAAGAAAGATCCAAAGTTTAGGAAATGATTCTAAAGTTCACAACAATTGGGTTTTTCTACTAAAACAACTCCAATATTCTTGGAATAGAATATTCCAACTATTCCAGAAAGAAGTGCCTTTTGAATGTCTGATGGAATATTTTAATCCACTATTAAGAAAGATTACACTGCTTATGTATACTCTGGTGATTATATATTTAAATACAAAGCACTAATTAATTAATAGTAAAGATTTATGAAGGGACAAGTTAATAATTTTCCACTCAATTCCTTTCTACTAATTAAAGAATTTTCACCATTAATCTTTATCCTTTTGCATTTAATCTGAAGTAATGTTTATACTTTAGCTTTAGAATTAATTTTAAATAACATCTTTAATTTTTATATAGAAAACTATTTTCACAATTGCCTGTCAGATTAAATTAAGTAATCTCTAAAGTCTCCTACTTAATTTTACATTATAAAATGTCATTTCCATTAATCTGATGATTTTAAACTACACATTTGGTCCACAATGTTTAATTAATTTGGCAAGAGAATTATGGAAATAATAAAATTACTTCCAAATTTCAAGGAACACTTCATTTTTAAATGCCTAATTAAATATATCTTTGTAATAAAAGAAATCATTCTGAAGCAATGTAATAGTATTTTAATTTCCAAGGAATAAGTATGCTGAATATTAATTTTTCCTATATTGGGCATCAGAAGACAAAAGCATTGACCCCTCAGTGCTAAAACAAGCAGTCCATGCACACAGCCCAAAAAATAAACTAAAATCAAAGTTGTTTGGCAACTAATACAAAGGGATGAATTGAAAAACTGTACGTTTCACTTTTTTTAAAAACCTAATTGTTATAGCATGGTTATTTTTTTATTTTTCTCGCATTTCTTCTGTCAAGAGGCCTATAAAGAACAGTGACATTAAAAAGTTCAGCATTTAGCGACTTGTTTCTTCTTTATTTATTTTTTGATACTACTTCTTTCTGGTGGGGCACTGCTTCTCACTAACCTCAAAAATAGCCCCAAAATGTTCTCCTTCTTTGATGTTAGTAGTAAAGTTGGATAAAGAAAAAAAGTTGAAAATTGGACAGCCATGTGCAAAAGAATGAAACTTACACCATACACAAAAATTAACTCAAAATGGATTAAAGACTCAAATGTAAGACTTGAAACCATAAAACTCCTAGAAGCTTTGTGGCAAGCTTCTTGACATAGACCTTGGCAATGATTTTTTTGGATCTGATTCCAAAAGCATAAGCACCAAAAGCAAAAATAAACAAGGGAAGCTACATAAAACTAAAATGCTCTACACAGCAAAGGAGATCATCAACAAAATAAAAAGGCAACCTATTGAATGTGAGAAAATATTTTCAAATCATACATCCAATAAGGGATAGCCTACAGGCATGGAAAAGATGCTCAGCATCACTAATCATCAGGGAAATACAAATCAAAAGCACAATGAGATACCACCTCACACCTGTTAGAATAGCTATTATCAAGTTTTGGTGAGAATGTGGAGAAAAGGGAACACTTGTTTGTGCACCATTGGTGGGAATATAAACTGGTGCAGTTACTATGGAAAACAGTATGGAGATTCCTCAAAAAATTAAAAATAGAACTATCATATAATATAGCAATTCAACTTCTGAGTGTTTATCTGAAGAAAAATAAAAGACTAATTTAAAGAGATATATGCATCCCCATGTTCACTACAGCATTATTTGCAATAACCAAGATATAGAAACAAACTACATAAATACACACATTGTGTGTGTGTACACAAACAATGAAATACTAATTCAGCCATAAAAAAGAATGGAATCTTGCCATTTGCAACAACATGGATGGACCCTGAGGGCATCCTGCTAAGTGAAATAAGTTAGAGAGAGACAAACACCATATGATCTTGCTTATATGTGGAATCTAAAGACCAAACGAAACAAAAAAAGACCATATGCTCATAAATAGAACAGTTGTTGCCAGATGGAGAGGTGGGGTGGGGTGATGGGAAATATGGGTGAAGTGGTCAAAAGGTACAAACTTCCAATTATAAAATAAAAAGTCATGGGAATGTAATACACAGCATGGTGACTGTAGTTAGTACTGTATTGCCTATTTCAAAGTTGCTGAGAGTAAATCTTAAACATCCTCATCACAAAGAAAAAAGAGAAAATAATATATAACTTTGTACATGACCAGTGGGAACTAGTCTTCCTGTAGTGCTCATTTCACAATGTATGCGAGTATTGAATCACTATGCTGTACACCTGAAACTAACACATGTCGATTGCACATCAATAACAAATATCATTTTAAAATATTTCTTTCAATTACAATTGACATACTTTACATCTCAGGTGTGCAGCATAGTGGTTAGACACGTATAAAACTTACAAACTGATCACCCCACTAAGTGTGACACCCATGTGACACCATACATAGTTACTACAATATTTATTACTATGTTCCCCATGCTGTACTTGACACCCCCATGACAATATTTATAACTGGCAATCTATATATTTTGATCTCTTTCCCTTTTTTCTTCTGTCTTGATATAAATGAATAACTTTTCACTGTTTTATTTACATATATGTATATATACATACACATATTTACAGCAACTGTCTGTCAATGGCTAAGATTCATTTAATAATCCTCTAATCAATGTCTGTGCATTTGTTGACACACCAGCTTACATTCCCTAATGACCTATTCCTTATTTAACTATTAACCATAAAACTACTTAGTACCACAACAACGACGAAGAGCCATTCCGTTTCTGCTCGAGAGTGTTTATGCTATCCCGCCTGCTCTTTTTATCCACTTTATTTCAAACATAAAAATCAATTTACACCCTAATTTCTCCAGTGAATGGTACATAATCATCCCATTTTCTTCTTTCTCTAATTATGTGATTTGTTACTTCTCATTTCTCTATTAAAGTCGGTCCAAAATCACCTAATTTTCCTTTTCTCTAACTTTTGAGCTCAGTGTTATTTAAAAACTATACCAATAATATACCCTGTATTAAAAAAATAAGATAAAATTTTAGAAATATGTGATTTTTCTAAACACCAAATATAGCTTTAAAAAAACAAATGTAATTTCAACACCAATATGGTTGAAGTTAGATGCTCCTGGATCAAGGCGATGACAGATCTTGATATTAGTAAACATTACAGCTATGAGAAATCATCAAATAAGTAAACATTATAATAATTCTAAAGCATATGGAAATTATTAGAAAAAAATCAGTATGTCAGTATATTAAATAAATGCACACATTAACCTACTAGGTATCTGGAAACAGCTTATCTACAAGTTATTATTCCTTGTTATATTTCACATTCAGACATAAAGAGCCTGTGGCTTATGTTTCAAATTGTATTCTTCAGAACAGGAAGAAAACATTAAAAAACCTGAAGCAGAATCAAACTATGTCCTTTGGAAACATCTTCACCTCTGTGTCCTGTCAGAACATTCCCCTTGTCCTGCCCTGCCAGAGCAGCTCAGAGTATCCCTGGTTAACACTGGGCTTCAGGCTCCTGCAGGTTTCCAGGGACAGGAAAGGTCAGTAATGACGCTGCCTGCTGGCTCCAGGCTGGCAGCTTTGCCTACCAATGGAGCATTTCCCAAGGTGCCTCTGCTGTAGTTACAGTGGGTATCCCAAAGGTACTTACGGCTTGTTCCCTATTCATTCCAGCATAATCCTCCCACTTGCTGACCATCAGCTGTGTAACTAATGAGCATTTTCTGATCAATACACCCTTGCAGACAAGTGTTATAATAAAAGGTGATTATAGTGAAGAATAATATAGTTGAAAATCAGTACCTACTCGTCACCACTCATTGGCAGTGCCATAACAGAATCAGACAGTGAGACCAGACTGCACAGAAATTACATCAAATAAAGTAGTTCTTTCAATTTATTGCACTTTTAATTATGCCATCTTTAATTTAAAAACTACCTTGCCCCGTACAATGCAGTCTCCAAGCTAAAGGGTATTAATCTAAGGCTAACTAATATTCACTCCCCCAGCACATTTAAAATCAATTTTACCCTAAGCAAAATGTTTTATGAGTCTTAAGTTTACCCTGGGCATTATGCATCTTCATAATTTTCTAATGAGCTTAAGATATCCATGAGCAGAAGCTATGAATCATATTTTGGTAGCCCTGAAAAACAATTTTTTCCAATCTCCTGTAAATTAAAAGAGATATGAGAAAATTAGAATAAAATCTCATTACCACTGATAACCTCACAGCTCAATAAACCTGTTTTAAATCTTATTAAAGGGTCAGTTATTTGTCATTTTTAATAACCTTTATCATTACAGCCAACACCATACCATTGGATCTCTCTTGAAAATACCAGGGCACAGAGGGAACATAAAGAGGCAGGGCCGGGAAAATCATCCCTGAGAGTGAGCGTAAGGGAATGCAGTGCTACCCAGAGGCTTCGGTTTACACGCTGATACCCACTGAGCTGTGTGTGGTATTACAGCTAAGGGTCAGGAACAAAGGTCCAATGAACAACGCCTGAGAAGCCCTGCCACTCTCTGCGGCTTCCTCATGACCAGAATCAGAGGGGACGTGATTGTCATTTTACAGGGTAAGCCACAAGGAACACAAAACCAAGATGAGGCTTAATTACTGCTTATCGGATAAATAACAGGAGACAGGAAAAATAAGATGCCAAGTAGCTACAGGCTTTACATATAACCAATTTCCTTCATGCAAATGAAGCTCATTGTGGATCCTCCTAGGCTGAATTTGAATAACAACAGATCAACTTCTATTATTGGCCAGCAGGTTCTGAAGCTAATTTTTCCCCCAGTCCTAGGTATAGTCATGGGAAGACAGAAATTTTTAATACAATTTAAACAAGTTGGATGAAACAGATATGTATGCCACCAAAAATGAAGTTAACGATTATTCCTAAGTCAGACGAAATATAAGTCATTTTTCAAAATTCTGTGGTTGGTTTAGCCATAATCATTCTGCTTCATTTGGTAAGTAATGAAGGGGATCATAAATAGAGGAGAGTCTCTTACTTTAAAATCCTGTAGATTTTTCTTGATTTCTGCTTGTGATAAGATAGTTTGTGTGCTGCTGGCAGGAATTAAATGGAGAAATTTAAATGAAGAAGGTGATGTGGCCTGGGACTGTCAAGTGGCATCCTCGGGTTTCTAACGAGGGAGGCAGAACTCCCCACAACGTTGCTATCCGAGCACCACTGACACCCACTATTCCTCAGTTTTGCCCCCTTGACAGTACATCTGATGTGACATACTGTATCCTCATCTAAAATTCACAGGTTCAAAATAAGAGGAAGTTAATAACAAAATCAAAGGCACCGAACACTTACAATTTTACTTACAGTCCATTAGGTGTAATTATTAATTCTCCAGCAGCTTGCTACTCTGATTCCATTCATTGTGGGAATATCGATCATAGCTTGAGTTTTATCCTTAATGATTTCAGATGACTGGTAGCTTACCCCTGAGGACACGCTGATGGGAACAGAGTTCACTACAGATCCATCTGCATTGATTTCCCTGAGACATTATGTATTAGTCTGCTCAGGCTGCCGTAACAAAATACCATGACTAGGTGGCCTGGACAACTGACAGTTCTTCTCTCACAGTTCTGGGGAATAGTCTAGAGATCGGGGTGCCAACATAATCAGTTGATGGTGAGTTCTCTCTTCTTGGCTTGGAGAAGGCCACCTTCTTGCTGTGTCCTCACCTCACATGGCAGAGAAAGAGAGCTGTGGTGTCTCTTTCTCCTGTTACAAGGGCACCAGCCCTATGGGATTAGGGCCCCACTCCACAATCTCACTCAATCTTTCTTTCCTCCTCATGATCCCTATCCTCAGATGTAGTCACCTTGAGGGTCTGGCTTCAACGAATGGATTTCAGAGGTACACAATTTAGTCCATAGCACTTTATATGACAAAAATGTCAAAGTTCTTGCATGTCATTTAAGACTGTCTTTATAAGTCACTAAAACAACCAGCTGACATACAAAGAAGTTAAACTGGATGTTTTAAATAATATATGCAGTGGATGCAATATTTTAGCTGTGATTTCATGTTCTTCTATTAACATTTGCTTCCATTTCTGTATCATAGCCCAAGGGCAAATACAATGGGTTCAAAGATTTTTCCTTCCTCTCCATTTCCATGGAGCAGCATAAACATTCTGCCAAATTTAGGCAGGACCAAGGCTTCGGGGAGTCTGGTGGGGCATCTGATTCTAGTTCAGTCTTCTTCTATAAAGTTCCTCAACCTCTCAGGTTCTCAGCCTTGATACAAACCCCTCTTGGACCTAGGCTCAAAGAGGAAAGGAGAAAAGGAAATATGGACGAAAACATAATTTAATATCTCAAAGAGCACCACATGAAGCAGAGGTGATGTTTGACCTTTTTTATCCATCAAATGTCAAAGTCGGAAAGGTTCATAGCACTTTACGACTTCATTGTCATAATTTTGTGGATGAAGACAGTGAGACTCAGAGAGGTGACAGCTCATGCCAGGTCCCATAACAACTTAATGATGAGTCACAGACTAGAAGCCAGTGATTTTCATGACACCATGCTGCCTCTGAGGAACATAATTCAATTCAACCAATACCAAATGCATGCCTACTAAGCATAAGGAACTATGCCAGGCCCACAAGTATCCTGAAAAAAAAATTTTAAATGGTATCTGAAGTTTGAAAGAGCCTCTGGGGCTCAATGAAAGGGGAACTCCTGATGTTGCTGTGGCTTTTTGTGGCCCTGTTGCCAAAACGGTGTCCTGAGGACCGACGCGGAAAGAGGGTTTTAGTGACCCAAGGATACCCTAAAAGCTATTTGATTTGAAACATTTTGATTAATGAAAAGTATACATTTTTATTAGCTGTTTCAAGTCATGCGGAGTAAAAAAGCACGTCTGGACACTGTGATAAAATCTTGTTAAACCTGCTATGTGAGCTGCGCTAACATTAGGCAGGCCTGAGATCCGGGGACACTTTGAAGTGAAAGAAGAGGGATCTCTTTGTCACTTTAATGAGAAAACTCTCCTCAAGCACTCAGTTTTGAAGATGAGGGTTTCCTTTCCTTGATGTTTTTTAATTAAACAAAATAACTAATACATAAACATAGACTACAGACTAAGTGCTTTACAACAGCAGCCTTATTAATTCTCCTAGACAGTTTATTTCCTCTAACAAAAACAGGGTTAGTATGGTTCTAGCACACTGAGAAATGATATATTTCATCTCTCTGCCATAGTCAAAAATAGCCACTAACTTTTAAGTTACAAGATTCCATAAGAAGTCAAATTATTTTGGCAAAAGAACATTTTTAAATGTGTTAATTTTCAAACATAAACACATAAAGTATAAAAATGAACCCTATTATCCTGCTTCAACAATTATCAACTAAGAGCTATTTTGGTTTTTTCTATACCCCTCCTACTACCCTTCCACACACAAATTATTCTGAGGCAAATTACAGCCATTATTTATTATATACATTTCAATATGAACCTCTTTAAGAACTCTTTTAAAAAATATAAACAAAATAAACATTACATTTAAAAGATTAAAAGTTATTCTGTAATATTATCAAATATTTTCAACTCTATCACAAGTTTCTTTTGCTTTTTATAGTTTTTGATCTTGCTGCTATTGTTCAATAGCAATCCAAATAAAGCCTATTTAACGAGTGCATTAAAAAGTTGTAACAAGTGTACAACATACACATATATTATGGAATATTACTCAGCCATAAATAAGAATAAAATGTTGCCATTTATAGTAGCATGTGTGGATCTAGTGGGTATTATGCTAAGTGAAATAAGTCAGATAGATAAAGACAAATACTGTATGATCTCATTTACATATGAGATCTAAAGAACAAAATTGACAAACAAATATCACCGAAACAGATTCATAGATACAGAGAACAGACTGATGGCTCCCAGAGGGGAGGGAGCTTGAGTGTCTAGGTGAAAGATGTGAAGGAACTAATAATTACAAATTGGTAGTCACAACATAGTCATGAGGATGCAAAGCACAACCCAGGGAACATAGTCAACAACATTGCAATAACCGTGTATGGTGCCGGGTGGGAACTAGAAATGTTGGGGGGACTCCTGTAAAGTATAGGGTTGTCTAACCTCGGTGCTGTACATCTGAAACAAATACAAAATAATACTGAATGTAAACTGTGATTGAAAAATAAAATTTAAAAGACTCAACCATCGCAGTCTCCAAATACTGCAATAGAAAAAAGATTCCCCCTCTCTCTCTCTCTCTCTCCCTCTCTCCATATATATGTATGTGTGTGTAGGTGTATATATATATATATATATATATATATATATATATGAATATGCATCAGAGGTTTATAATGTAGTAAAGTAAAATAAAGTTCTTGCCAGTCAACTTTTGCAAAGGAAGAAAAGGGAAGGGAAATGTGATGATGGTAAATAGCTCCATCAATACGCTTTCAAGAAAGAAATTAAATGAGTTTTCTAGTGTAAACAAAGTACAATAAAGCAGGCTGTTTGACCTTCTCCAGTGATTTTAACTGAAGAACTGTAATCCTAGGGGACAGTGTTCAGGGCAAACTGTGCATCGAGATGCTGGCATTCATTATACTCACCCAGGTGTGCTTGAGGCCTGGATAGATCCGCCCACATCCTCTCCTGGAACACAAGCCGGCTGGTTTTAGAACCAAATGTCATAAGTTATGATAATAATTTCAACTGCAAGATCTAGGGACAGTTTACAATTCCTCAAATGTGTTGTTATATAAATATGAAATACGTGTGATATATACAAACATAGTACACACACACATTCTTCTTTCCCTCCTTTTACCCTGAAGTGCCTAGAAGACCTCAAACTGGCTATTATTGATGAAACCTGCTCTTTTCCATTGCTCACAAATTTCTCATCTTGAATGAGGTTATTTTGAATAATTTTTTTGTAGACTGCACTGTAGCAGTTAAGGGCACTTCTGAGCTTCACAGACATGGATTTGACTCCAGTCACAACACAACATAGTTGTGAGACCTCATTCAAGTTATATAACTTTTTAAGATAGTTTCCTCTTCTGTGAAATAGACTTGCTGTGAATATCAAATTACATGTTATTTACAAGTGTGTAGCAGAGGTTAGGGCATGTAAGAAGTGTTTAAAACTGGTAGCAATGACTAAGTTCTGAATATCGTGAACATGAACCCATCTAACCTTGGCAAAGGAATTATACAGTAGTCTTCTCAAGCATTTCCACAGAGATATCTTTAACAACAGAGAGTAGTAACTTATGTCTCACACCCCACATGCCCAAGGAATGTTTCTTCATAGGCTTAACACACAGAGAAATAAAGACATTAATTCCTCAGAGTGAATTTCCATCACCTAAAACCATGTACATTTTGCTTACATTCAATAATATACCCCAGCTTATTTTAACCTAAAAATATTATCAAATTACTTACCACCAAGAAAAATTAATGGTTGAGGAAGACACCAGACAGCAAATAACCAAGTGTGAGAAGCACAAGTCTGACAAGCCAGTGTTAGGTGATACGATCAGTGTGTTATTAACTCTCATTCACCATGAGCTTAGAATATTACTGCTTGGGGTGCAATCTGTAGTTCATTTTTATTTTTATTTTTATTTATTGGCTGATTTGACAGAGCGAGGAAGGGTGGGGGAGTGGGAAGAGAGAGAGAACAATGATTGGTTGTTCCACTTATTTAGCCATTCACTGGCTGGTTCTTGTATGTGCCCTGACTGGGAGCCCAACTACCAACCTTGGTGTATTGGGATGACAATCTAACCAATGGACCTACCCAGCCTGGGCCTTGTAATTCCTTAATTATAAATATTTATTTAATGCTGCCCTGACCCTGTTCAGGGCTTGGGTAAACCTAAGTGAGAGCCCTTCTCATTAAGCGTTTTGGCAAGAGGGGTGATAGGTTGAAATAGCATCACAAGAAGTACAATAAAAATTATAGTTGAGAAGGAAAAAAGGACAGTCAAATGAGAGCCTTCAATCAAGTACAAATTAATGAGGTCAAAAGAGAAGTTAAGTGTACCAAGAAATGGATCTAGGTAAGCAAGTCTTGATGGAGGCTGTGAATGATGGGTCTTTATATTGGCTAAGTGCTATGGGAACAGGTAAAACAGAGCAATGCTTGTTGTAAACATGAGATTGTGCTAGGTGCCATTCTCTCTGCAAGCCAAGAAGGTAAGGGCTTTATCCTTCAGAACCCAACAATTTCAACTTACACAGTAAAGACAAACACAAATATTTTTATCTTTTCTCTATAACTAATACCTACTGAAACAGTTTCAGGTGTCAGGTCTTCTTAAATACTTTACATGCAGTAACATTTAATCTTTACAAAAGTGGGTACAATTAACTATCTCACTAAGCCCAAAAGCTTAAGTAACTTGTCCAAGATTGTGGAGCTAATGGATAGAAGAGCCAAGAATCAAGCTCGGGTAGTCTGGTTCAGTGTCTTCATGCTTAACCACCAAACCATCACGTAATTAGGAAGTGGAACAGAGCCCAGTAAAAAGAATGAGGTTAGGGGGATTGATGGCCCAAGTACTTTAGATAAGACTGATATATGTGACAGAACACTTTCAGGTGCAAGGAAAGGAAACCAACTAAAAATAGTTTCATGAAAGGAAGTATGAGTTAATTCACGTAACTAAGTTCAGAAGTTGCTAAATTCAGACCTCATCAGATCAGGTAATGCAAATCATGTCATTAGCTCTATCTCTCCCCTCTCCTCCCCTTGTCCCCCTCCCTTTCTCTCCCCCTCTCCTTCCTTCACCTCCCCTCCCCTTCCTTTCCTCCTCATCTCTCTCTCTTTCTCTCTCTCCTGCCGCATCTTTCAACTTTGATTTTCTCTGTGTACTATTACAATTCTCACTACAAAATTGTCTATGGATTTTCTCAATGCAGGCAAGGAAAATGGCCAGAGGCCACTCAAAAAAAAAATCCATCAAATGTCTATAGTGCCCCATTTGAAAAACCCGTAGAAAAGAGAATGCTTCTCTCCAACATCCATCTATCTGTCTCAGGAAAGGATTATGATTGGCTCTATTTGGATCACCTCAAACAAGTTATTCTGATCAGCAAAATAGAGAATTGAGTTTGGCCAGGCCTCAGTTATGTTTATAGCCAGAGGTGTGGTCTGTTTAAAAAAGAAGGGAAGGGAGGAAAAGAGGTAAGAGAAAAAGCAACCCTATTAGCTAGAAACAACAGCTCCTAGAGCTACTAGAGTCCATGACAAATGACATATGGAACTAGTTTGTCTTGAGTCATGAGACAATATGGTAGACCTAGTCGTTTGACTGACCCAAGACAGGCAATTGGCTTTCATATTGGCCCTAATAACAATCACAGTGATTCAAGAGTAAACAACTATGCACTACTTTACACTCGAAAAAGCATATTCCACATATTACTTCCTTTATAAAATGAATCTTTTTCCTTTCACTTGCCAGAAGGTAGCCTCTCACTTCAAAGACTTACTCTAAGAAATATTGATTAGAATGTTTTACTTCTCCAAAACCAGTTATATAGGACATGGAAATATAATATAAACACCTCAGGAGCTACACGATTTAGCCTTGATCTCAGCAACTGCCCTTTAGCACAATACTGCGGACCTCTCACATCAGAAGCTACTCTCTAAGAGACATTGGCAAATGTTTGAGTAGCCATCAGGGCAACACCCTAGTGATTAAGTTTAAGTACAATTTTTTAAATGTCTGAAATGGGGCCCCTTAGTCTCAGCATATAAACTCATGCATGCTGTAAATGTAAGGTCAAGGTTATTTTTTAAAAAGTGATCAAAATTGTTTTTTATTTATAATATTTACATGAACTATCTCAACACAGAAAATTAAAATAAACTATGGGCATAGATATCAGCAAAGTGTTCAGGATGTTTTGAGTAGTTAATAGAGTCCAACATCATGAGTAGAATAACATGTTTAATTAGTTTAATGACATATTTTTGAGCACCGCCATAAAACAGGCTCTGTGCTTGTTCCTGGGCATCAAAATGTAAATTATATCATCTCTGTACTTGAGGCACTTGATATTTAGAAGAGAACAACAACATACATAGAAGCAATATAATAGGGCACTTACTGAGCTAGAGGAGTACTCAGGGTACCAAATGACAATCGGGGTACTGAGGGAGAGAGAAAAAGAAATTGATCCAGTTTGGAGGTTAAGCATAGGCTTCCTAGAAATTATAATGTCAGAGTTGAGTACCGAAAGAGAGGTAAAAGTATCTATATAAAGGAAAGTAAGGATGGACATCCAAGGCAGAAGGTAAAACATAAACAAATAGAACAGCATGAGGTATGTTGAGACAAATACACAGTTCTGAACCTTCTGTGTGTAAATTACAAGGCATGATAAGGTATGAAGTTGTGGGAGATAAAGCTGAAGAGGTAGGACTGAATGTTGTGTCACCCCAAAATTCGTATGTTGAAGCCCTAACTCCCAATGTGATGGTATTAGGATATGGAGACTTCCAAAGGTAAGTTCAGTTGAGGTCATCAGCAGAGCAGCCTTGGATCAGATTACTGCCCCTATAAGAAAAGGAGGAGACAGCAGAGTTTCCTCTCTTCACCATGTGAGAACATAGCAAACAGGAGGCCATCTGCAAGCCAGAATAGGGCTCTTGCCGGGAACCAAACATGGTATCACCGATTTTGGAATTTCCAAACTCCAGAACTGTAAGAAATAAATGTCGGTTGTTTGAGCCACCCAGACTATGGTATTTTGTTATAGTAACCCAAGCAGACTGAGAAGAGAGGCAGAAATAAGTTCATGGAAGGCCCCAAATGCCTTATTGAGGAGCTTCCATTTTACTTTGTAAGTCACTGAAGAGTTGCAAGTAGAGACCAAGGTCAGAGTTACATTTAAATAATAATTCTGCTAACTTTGCTGGGAGTGAGCACAAGTCATACAGCAGAGTCACCCGTGAGGAGGCTGTTGCACTTAGTCAAGGAGAGGGGTGTTTATAGCTTGTAGTGGTAAACACCAGACGAGCCAAAAGTTAAACACATTTGTAGAAAGAAATAAAAATGATCAGATTGTGGCGATTACTGTTTGTCCAATGAAGGGGCTCCAGAAGAGTCTAGCATGAAACCTAAGTACTACGCCTAGAGCAATGGGTAGATGGCTGTGAAAACAAAGGGTATCAGGAATACAGGAACAGGAGATAGGATGGGGAGCACAGGGGAGAGCAAAGAGGGGAGCAAGAAGATGTCTTTGACATGTAATGTTTAACCTGCCTACAGAACCCTTAGAGAGGCAGATGCAGGTCTGACAAATAATTATGGGTGTAGTTTTTGGTCATGTGGACTAAAATAAAATAAAATACATAAAAATCCAATTGAGTGTTTGCGAAAGCTGAATGGGCAAGACACCCATACCCTAGACTGAAAAAGGAAAGAGACCAGTCACAATGTAAAAACAACTTGCAGACCCCAAATCTGTAGAGGCAAGAGGCAGGCTGAGAAGGCTGTGCAGACACCAAAATGGCACATTCGAAAGCTCTCTTCAGAAATAGTCAGGGATGGAGATGAAAAAGGAAGAATGATTCAGACGGCAGAGAAAATCTTACATAGGCAAAAATGGAATAACAAAAAAATTTAAAAACAAGAAGGAGAAAATATTAGGAAATTAGCAAACAAGTACAATGTAATCAAAGTTTCAAAAAAAAGGAAACTGGGAAAAATGGAGAGGAGAAAATCATCAAATAAAGAATTCAAGAACATTTCTCAGAAGTCAAGGGCATGAGTTTTGCAATTTAAAGGGCTCACCATATACACAGACTCATACTGAGGCATATCATCATGCAATGTCAAAACAGGAAGAAAAGAGACAAGTCTATAAGCTTTCTGAGAGAAAGAAACAACATACATGAAATGGATAGAACTCAGAATGCCTCAGACCTCCTACGACAACACTGGACACCAGATATTTTCTAGGGAAAATGTCTTCAAGATTATGCAAGAAAATTATTTCCAATCTTTATTCTGTACCATGGCAAACTATCAATCAAATGTGAGACTAGAATAAGATTATTTTTAGATATTCAAGGTCTGAAGAACATTTACTTCCCACACGCCATTTCTCAGAAAGCTACTAAAGGACACTCCACCAAAAACTGAGGGAGTCATCCAAGAAAAAAGGAAGTTATAGAACACTGGAAACAGAAAACTTAACACCAATAAGAGGCAAAGGGAATCTCAGGATAGTGGTGAAGAAAGACCCCAGGAAGATGGCAGCACACCAGCTCTGAAGAGGGCGGCCCAGCCAGGCTGGAGGAGTGCACTCCCAACGTAACCTTGCTGAGTGTCATGCTGTCGTTACCGAGAGGGCTTCAATGAACCATGTTCTGAGGATGCTCATTGCACCTTCTAAGAGGTTCTGCAAACTGAAAGCTAGATAAGGTGAACATGGAATCAGAAAACACACACCAGACTACCATATTCCTACGGAACAACCAGTGTTTGGCTCAAAAGAAGCCTGCTAATAGCCCACTGTGGTGAGCCTTACATCTCCTAAGACTAATTCATGGTTTGCCCACTTACCTTCCCCAGGAATACCTACAAATTCTTAGAAAAGTAGAAGCCAGAATATGAGCTGAAAACTCGATTCAGAGTTTCCTTTTCTGAAAGCCCACATCTATCAGTGTCAGTATTATCCTTTCCTCCACAGCGAGGTTTGTACTTGCTACTTTTTTTATATTATCACCTTTCAGGTTCTTCTTATATGGAAATAATCATTACTTAAAAATAAAATATTAAGTTGAGAATAAAAGAGAAAAGGAAAGCATCTGTAGGGATACAGATCAATCTGATCATAGTGGTATATGTTTCAGAGTCCAGTCAGCAAAATGGAAAACCAATTTAGTACACTGTAAACAGAGGAGTTATTTAACACAAGAGTTAGAAGTCTAAGAAAATACAGAGGAAACACTGAAGGAAACCAGAGATAATAACTGCACGACAGCACTACCATCTTCAGTCTGGGAAAACAAAAAAGAGACAGGATCCTAAGAACCCAAACACAGGAAGGAGAAATATGTGCAGACATTGTGGGGAGCCCACCTGTCTTGCTGGACTTCTCAGGAGTCCCTGAGGCCAGTCCTGGAGTTGCCGAAAGAACATGGAGAATGGGGCAAATTGCCACTGGTGGGACTAATACTTAATGGAATGGGAAGAAACTGAGAAGTCCCTCCTCCATCCTCCCTCCTCCATCCTCCCACCCTCTGTGATAAAACCTCCCAGGAAACCATCTGGTAAAGCAGTCTGGGAGATACTGGCGGAGTCATGGGCCCACTGCAGCATGGCAGAGGAAAGGAAGGCAAATCAGCAGCCAAGAATCTACATAATAATGAGCTCAGGTGGCTACATCTGGAGATGAGACCAAAAATGGGGGAGAGCTTTGCTTTGTTTATCATTTGATTATTTGACAGGAATATACCTGCACCTTACTCAAAATTTCATAACTTAAAAAAATGTAAGGGAAGCTTTAGTTTATCGGATGAAGTAAATTTATAATATATTAGTCACATACATTTACGAAAGGAATAAAATTGTTTCTTAAGAAAGATATCATTTTCTTTCACATTATGCAGTGCCCAGCACAGTGTTATACAACAAGAAGAAATTTCCAAATAATTTTAGTTTAAAACAGAAACTTTTTATTCAAATATGTTTAAGGTAAATAACTAAAATTGGGAAATACCAAGTCCCAATTGTAGAAGTATTTCAAAGGATTAGAAATTTGCTGTGCTCTGGTCCTGAGGAGATGAGGCCAAGACACTGAGCCAAAGAGCCCTGGCCCGGAAATTCTGTGCCAGCACCTACCAGCTGGGCAAGTCGCTCTGTCTCTCAAAGACTCTGTTTCTTCATCCATAAAGTGAAGGAAAGAGTTCCGGGTGAAAATATGACAGCATCTTAAGTAAGAATAGGTTAAATGGTTGTCATTAAAGAGAGCACAAAATATCAGGATTTTAGAAATAACAGGTTGAAAAAGGTTGAATATTATTCAAACATAAAAATTTCACCTATGACGTATTTCTCTAGATCTGGGTTGACATCACTACTTCTCCTAAATCGAGTGCACAAGAAGTGGCAGCAGAACATTTGTTCATTAGAGATTTGATGCCGTTATTCAACTATGTCTAATTTATGAAAAGTATAGTATGCTGGATGCTGTACTAATCTCTGTCTGAGGAAAGCCTAGCTGGTAAGATCAGCCATAAACCCACGGCGCCACCAGCACATACACAGGCAAAGTGTGTTCTTGGCTTTGGCGCTGCCATGGCTATTTGCAGAGACTAGTGATGTTTGCCTGATTCCAAGACAACGGGGATGACTTCAGTCTTTGTCCAAATTTCAGCTTGGATTGCTGTACGTAAATCAAGTTTTTTGGTTTGCTGACATTGTTTTCCAGCCCTGCACAACTCTGTAGTGTCACTTGAGAGTGGGTTTCTATTTTGTCCTCCTACTTTCTCTTCCACTTTGTAGCTCCTCCGATGTCTCCCTTAGTCAGGGTGAGTTCATAAATATCACTAGCAGTGTTGGTAAACCTAGGCATCGGTTTCAGTCATTCACCCCTGCATTCTTTAGTTCGAACACTTACTTCCTCCTTTTTTTGGAGCTCTATGCTTGATGCTTTATGTACAAAAATAAATAAGGCGAGTTCCTTTCCCTAAAAGATGTCTAGAAAAAGAAAGTCACTGAAGCAAGAAACTAAAATACAGTGAAAAGGGTTTTAAAGCAAAGAGGCTTTGAGGAGGTCAAGAGCAAGAAAATATCTGGAGGAGCTTAATTTTATATTCATAACAAATACAAAAATTTTAGCAGTATAAATGTTAGATGCTATCCACTCCAGGATCTAAGGGCATATTTAGCTAATTTCATATCCTCCCTGAAAGGCTCACCCATACGTCTTTGGCTTTTGTGTGTGACCACGTGTATATATGCAGAAACATCTGCCTATAAGTTGTTGTCACATTACTGGTGATTTTGCGTTCTTACTAATATTTTCCTTTTTTCCTTTGCTACATAGATTCACGAGTTTGGTAACACCTCTTCACCCTGTACTGACAAGGAAATCCTGGGGTATATGAAAAGTTCCCCATGAATCAGACCTTAGTCATCAACTTACAATCCACATCCCACTACTAACTCTGTGAACAGTATCATTCACAGTAACTTTTTGAGAGAAATCGTTTAAAAATCAACTGAACTTGAAACATATAAGAGGTTTAATGACCAAGTTCAGGATTTCTCAGGCTCGGCACCATTGAAATTTTGGGCCAGGCAATTGTCGTGGGAGGTTTCCTGTGTGGGATACTTAGCAGCATGTCTGGCTTCTCCCCAGTGAATGCCAGTAGCATTTCGCCTTTTGTACTGTGTCAGTCAAAAACGTCTCCAGGTACTGACACGGGTATGTGGGTCAGGAACTCTCAAAACAACTGTGACTTGTAGATTATAGAGATATTCAAGTCGTTCTGGCATTATTTGCTAGGACATTTCAACGCTTCCTAAGGTTCCCAATCGTGAATGGATCTGAGATGAGCACACATGCAAATCACAAATGATTATAGGTTAAAGCAGTAATTATCAAGTATCCTAAATTCGACAGGAAGAGCAGCAGCTGATTTACATTGTAGTGGCATACACTGAAAAATTAATGTGTCCAGTAAATAAATGTTATACATTCATTATCTCATTTAATTCTTATAACAACCCTACAACATAGATGCTATCTTCACTCCAGTGTTGCAGATCAGAAACCCGAGGTTTAGAATAGTTAAATTGGAACCTCTAATCAAAATGGTAGGTAAACTGACATAGGAAACCAACACTATCTAGTCATACAAAACATATAAATGCTAGATGTATTTAATAATAAAAATTCAAAGTCAGACATGTAATTCTGCAAGTGCCAAAAATGAAAAGGAAATACATAGTTGTAACAGGATCTTGAAATCAGATGGCTGTGATGAAATCATTGGGGTCTGGGGCATTAATGGTCCAACAGGAAATTGAAATTAGAGTTTCTGATTAAAGTCAGAAAAATCCTTTTGGCAAAGCTCCACTTACTAAGAGCATCACATGGATATGAGCCATCTACCCTGAAGTTGGGATGGAAAAAATCTACCTCAACAAATATGGTGGCCCAGCCTAAATCTAGCAAACGCATGATCCAAATTCTTTCCTTAATTACATGGAGACCTTGAGCTAAATAACACCCAAAACATGCCTAGAATGAGTGAAAATATAGGACTACATCACAGGCAACCACGAAATTATCAACAGGATCACTTTCACAAATCAAAGAAACGATGAAACCCCAACAACGTATAGTTCCGCCAAAAGTGAGCTGACAAAAATCGTAAAGTGCATGAGAAAACACATTGTCATGAGTAGTCAGCAGAGGTTGAAGAAGCTCAGTAAACAAAGAGACTAACATAATGTAATTGTTATTTTATAATACCCAGAGAGAAAAAAGAAACAAAACTATAAAGAAAAGAGAGAGTATTATTAAAGACAGGTGTGTAAAACAGAAATTTTTTAAGTGAAAAGTATAGTTAGTAAAATTTAAAAGAAAAAAAAAACTCAGCTAAGATAAACAAAAGACTTCCCTGAGAAGAGAACCCATGAGTGGAAGACAACTCTGCAGTTGTCATCCAGAACGCAGTAAAGGGGAGTGCAGAGAGAAAAATATGAGAGGTTAAGAAATGTGGAAACTAGAAAAAGAAATTTTGACATACATTTCGTAGGCATGCCAGAAGGAAAAAAAATGAGAGAACTTAAGAGAGTAAATATTTGAAAAGATGCTGGCTGAGAACTTTTCAGAACTGAGAAAAATCACCACATTATGTATTGCATCCTCACAAAAACTTATAACATATAATTACTATTTAGTATCATCTACTATTAGCAGGTCACTTTACATCAGTGCTTCTAAACTGATGACAATTTTGACACCCAGGAGACATTTGAACAATGTCTGGAGACCATTTTTTGCACATCACAAGCGGGGGTGAGTGTGGCCTAGAGAAGGGGTTGCTACAGGCATCAGTGGGTAGAAGCCACAGATGCTACTAAACATCCTACCACGCATTGCACAGCCTTGCCGAGGAAGAAGTATTTGGTGCACCATGTCAATAGTGCTGAGGCCGAGAAACCCTGCCTTACATATACCGACATTACTATAATCCAACAATATATATTTTTCCTGATGAAGAAACTGAAATAAAAGAGTTTGAGTAATTTACCCAAGCCATGCATCTAGTAAAGAGTAGAGCTGGGATTCAAATCCATGTTGGTCTCTAAACTCACAGCCTTCAAACTGCATTTTTTTCACAAGAGTCCACATCAACAGAGACTGCTATTGTAAATGTGTTCAGTGGATGTTATAGCACAGAATGCACAGGAAATAACAACTGCTCTCCGACATGGTAGCCCTGCAGATTAGCCCACCAGACTTGTTTCTCTTATGCCTCCACCTGCTCCAGTTTTGTATGTATTCATACCCCACAATGGCAGAGACATGGAGGTAGTTTTGTGCTTCTTTAAAATATCAGTGCCTATAATGAATGTTCACTACTACTCCGATGCCCCCTGCTAGTACGCTAACCGCTGGTGGCCTAACATTTGAAACATATGCTTTTTAAGGACTTTCTGGGCCACCTAGACTTAAATCCACTTCTCAGTGTGACTGCATCGGGTTGTGAATATTTTGTGCTCACATTTTTACATCAAAAGTGCTCTCCATATGGTCTATTTCTTGTTGGCGCAGCCCAAACACACATGCATAAATCAGCAGCAAATTTGGTAATAGGACTCAACATTTGGAATAAAAATGATCCACTGACATGGTCATGCTGTTTCCCAGCCATGCTTTGATCTCTTAAATCACAGTGAAACTCACTTCAAAATAAAAACAAGCTCAACCATGCCATTCCAATCATATTCTAAACATTTGATTCATAAACACTTTTCAATCAAACAAGTATTTTATTATTCTGTGTAGAAAGTGCATGTGTTACTGTCATTATAGATAGCTCACAATTCTCACAAGAAATATAAGTTCACCCTAATGTGATTCTTTTAAAATTAGAAATGTGTCTCTTAATTGATGGAGCTGCTGTAAT
>PVKM010016382.1:0-26877 GCA_004027735.1 Carollia perspicillata
GAGTTATAATAAAAAGTTAAGGGATTGATTATTAAGAAAAATGATCTCTTGGAATACAGGGGAAGGATTCATGCTATCCTATTTTTAGTATGTCCGAAAGGCATGTTACTGTACCTGGTGATGTGGGCTGAGGATATAATGTACTCTCTTCTATCATCCTGGTACCTCATAATTCAGGTTAGTGACAAGAAAAGTCTGCCTTGATGTTCTATAGTCAAGCATAAATTATACGCACATCAAAGAAGGACACATTAAAATTCCTGTTTAGATATGGAAAGTTTTCAAGACAGTGAGGATGTGAGTGTCATAGGATCAGAGGTGGGTGCTTTAAAAATGTCAAAGAATTTGTGGTAATTGAGTTAAGTCCTTCTCAAATTATTGAAAAGATTTAAGATGTTCTTCCTTCATGTTTGTTTACAAATTTTGCTTGAGGGCAGTAGGAAAATAAATTGAAGATATATGTAAGATATATCTTACTTATCTTTATCTGTAAAATAGGGATAAGAACTACCTCAAAGGGTTTTGGGGAGGAGAGCATGAGATAATGCATATAAGATGTTTAATAACATGCCTAGAACATAGTAAATGCTCAATAAACATGCCTTACAAAAAAGTTGGTAGCAGTTGCTATTTATTTTACTTAGAGTTTTGATAGTCATCACTGGAAATACCTTTGTGGCCATGTCATGAAAGAATGAAGAACATTTTTATTTCATGTGAATATATATTTATTTTATCAACATGAATATTCAGAAGTTGTCCATTGACTTGCCTGTTTTCTAGGTAGTTAGATTTCATGGTGGAGCTCTTCCTGCTTATGTTGTAGCTAACATTCTTCTTGCTTATGGAGGACAGTTGTACTCTCTTTTCTCAGCAGGTAAGAATGTTATTCCTCCCTCCCCACTCCCTCCCTCAGTGCTTCTTTACTATTCTTTATCTTTCAAGTGGCTAAGGAAGATCATCAATTTCTTGAAAATTTAAAATTCATGTCTCTCAGGTTTACGAGAATTTGAAATCATCTAAGTTTGTATTTTCTTTTTTGTTGTTGTTGTTATTTTTGTTGAATTACAGTTGTCCCTATTTTTCCCTAAGAAAATGTCTTACTTGTTTTCCCCATTTTATACCCTTGTGCCTGAAGTTTCTTCCCTCCATTCTGAGGACCTCTTAATATGTAGAGGCTTATTGACAGGGATCTTGTTCTCTATTTTATTCCTAGTGCCTGATATACTGCCAAGCACATAGTAGGCATTCACTGTAGTATTTGAGTTATATCAGCTGTATTAACTAAGTCCTGGCACACTGAATGGAATAATTGAGAGTCTAACAAGGGGACCTACTATCTGGTGTAGGATAACAAGAAATGATGACGTACCAGATTAACAGCAGAGCCATCTGGTATCGTCGATACCAGGGCGGGGGAGGGAGCAAGCCTAGAGAGCTGTATGAGAGGATGGCAGTACTTGCAGCTGCAGCCTCGGGTGCCAGGGCTCTGCAGCCACTCTCAGCCTGTGTCTCAGCAGGAAAAAGGGGGGAAATAACACGCTAACCTTATTTCCATCCATTCGCCCATCTGCCAGTGCCTGTCATTCACTGAACCTAACCAGAAGACAGTCTATAGAAGTCAGCAGCCTCCCAAAATTCAGAGCAAAATAGGGTGAAGAATGACTCTGGAGGGGAAATGTGGAATATGTATTGAACAGTGCATTGGACAAGCCCTCCACAGAGAAAAGCGAGTAGAATAGTTTCCGAGGAGGCTCAGCTCTGTAAGGTCCTCACAAACGTGTGTTTGGACAGTAATCAAGGGAAGCAAGACACAGGAAGAGAGAATGGGGCCAAAAATATATAAAAGCAGTCCAAAAATCTCCACTATTTCCATTTGCCCAGTCCTTCCACAGCTACTCACTCCCTTTCACTGACTTTTTACAACTTCAGTCTGCCTTTGGTGTTCATTTTAACCTGGTTTAATTTATGTCCCAGGAAGAAAGGAGCAGCATTCAGTGAGCTCTGGCAGAGCCAGTCTTTTAATTAAGAGATTGTTTGGCAATATGACATCACCATACTTGAATATAAAAGTTTTGAATTTTATATTCATGTATCTAGATAGTTCACAGGGATCCCAGAGACATATGATACAGGGTTAATCTAGAGCACTTAAGTATGGGATCATGTCTCAAACCACTTTAGTAATTCTGAACCAAAGACGTCTGTCTGTCAAAAACGGTCGTGGGTCACACTCACTAGAATGACTATAAATAAAAGGAGAGAGATAATTACAAGTACTAATGAGGGTGTGGAGGAATTGGAACCTTCATACACTGCTGGTGGGAGTGTAAAATGGTGTAACTGCTTTGGGAAGGAGGCTGGCGGTTTTTTCAGTGGTTAAACAGTTACCAGATGACTCAGAAACTCCACTCCTAGGTATGCACACAAGAGGTGTGAAAACATGCACCCACACTAAACTTATGTTCACAGGAGCACTGTTCTCAATAGCCAAAAAGTGAAACAATCCAAGTGCCCTTTAGCTGTTGAATGGGTAAACAGAATGTGCTGGTACATGCTACCACATGGCTGAATCTTGGAAGCATGCTAAGTGAAAGGGGCCATTCACAAAGGACCACATAGTATATGATTCCATTTACACGAAATGCTCAGAAGTAGGCCAGTCTACAGAGAAAGAAACCCAGATTACTGGGCCTTGGAATTGGGGGTGGGGGCCATGGATGTAACAGGGAACAGAGTTTCTTTTGGGAGCAATAAAAATGTTCTAAGACTAATTGTGGTGATGGTTGTGTGATGAATATACTGAAAACCACTGAATGGTTTTAAATGTACTTTAAATGGATGAATTGTGTGGTACAAATGAGAATTATATCCGGTAAAGCTTTTTAAAAATCACCTCTGGAGCTTTGCGAAAATACAGATGATAAAATCCCAGACTTGGCTTCCAGAATTTGTTTCACAAATGGCTGAATGTGTACCCTTGTATGAGAACCATTGAATTACAGTAATTTTTAATTTTTATTATATTTTTATTACCATTTATCCCCTTTATACGCCCCTTCCCCCAGCAGTCACCACAGTGCTGTCCATGTCCATGAGTCCTTCTTACTCCGTCCCTCCTCCCCCTAATCATGTCCCAGAGCTGTCAGTCTGCCCTCTGTCTGTAAGTCTGTCTCTGTTTTGCTTGTTAGTTGTTTGTTTGTTAGATTTAATCTTTTGAAGAGCATCTCTGTGATAGTAATGAAGACCCTGCCTTCTCTGACATAAAATACGTTGCTCTTACAGACAGTGTAGGATATATGTTTCACCCCTAATTACTGTGAATTAATTACTACATACAATTTTTTTAAATCACCAGGTCATTGCTTAGAATATGCTACTATGTTGGATAAAGAAGCCAAACCATACAAAGTCGATCCTTTTGTAATTATGATTAAGTTTCTATTGGGGTAAGTTTTATTATCTATGATAACTATTTTAATGATGTATTATATATAAAACATTTTTTTTCATAATGGAATATAAGTTTTCATACAAATATGGCAGTCGACTATTTTATTAAATGGGACTTTTCTCTTAGAGGCCTGATACGTATATCAACATTTACTTTAATAGTATAATCATTTCAAAAGTAATTACTGAACTTATATATATCATCCTAAACTTAGACTGTAAACATAACAGACCTTTAACGTTGGCAAAGGGATGTATGTGGCCCATGGTCTTTGACCATCTCAGCCCAGGTCGTGCTGCGGCCGTTCCGGGAACCAGATGGGACGGTGCCCCCAACTGCCTTTTCTTACTTCTTGTACAAAGTGTGTTTTTTATTTCTCTGCCCTACTTAACTGTCTGTTCTTAATTTATGCAAAGTTGGTTCTTGTTTAAGAGCCATTGCTTAGATATTTTTTTCTTCTGTCATTAAAACTAGCTATTGGCTTCCTAACTTAAAAAAAAAAAGACCGCGTATCACTTGATTACAAGGAATAGAGAGCAGTGAAGCCGCACTGCAGTGCAGGACTCAGATCCGGGAAGACCGTGGCTCGCTGGGAAGAGAAATGACTTGAAATTCGTTTTAGTATAATTACAAAATAAGGATCATGGTACTTTGGAAACTCTAGTGAATGGTCGTACACCCCAGATATTAAATCTTCGAATGTCCGTTGATTTTCTTTTGCTTTGCTTCTGTATTTTCTTCTTTCCACAGACATAAGTGGTTTAAAGAATTATGGGATGTTTTCTTGTTACCAGAATTAGACGCCATCTTTTTAACTAGTCAGAGTATGTGCTTCCCCCTGGTATCCCTGATCCTCTTCCTGTTCGGAACGTGCACTGCCTACTGGGGCGGCCTGCTCTCCTCTGCGTCTGTGAGACTCCTCTCCTCCTTGTGGCTAGCTTTGAAAAGGTAAAGAGTGGGCGACTGGAAGCTTTCTCGTTGCTCTTAACTAAGAAAAAAGTTATATTCTGATGCGGAACCATAAAATTAATTTGCTTTCTCTAGACTAATTACTAAGGGAAGATTTATAACTAGAAAGATATAACTAGTGGATTAGTATTGAAAGTTATGTCATTGTCAAAGATAATCATTTATTGCAAATTAAGTACCACATTTGACCTATCAAAAAAGTTGGGCAGATTATCCAAGTATTTTTAAATATCACTGTTACAGATCTTTCTAAGGGGGAAGAATTTCTCAGACAATGCTTTTGTTAGGTGGATTTTCTCAAACCTGAGGGCAAGAGACACCAATCAAGATATTCAGGATCAGATTAGATGAAATGTGTAAGAGCTCCAAAGACGCTGCCTGTAGTTTCATTACAGGGGCAGAGACATAATCTGAAATTACTGGTGGGCTTTTCTGGTAAACCACTGACCTCCTTTCCTTGGCCACGCCTCCTCGCCAAGCCTGTGTGGGACTCATGGCCCCAGAAGGGATTGTGTTGTGCTACTTCTCCTTCCTTCTAGGGTGTGAGTGATCTTGAGACTTGAAGAAACAGAAAACTTTTTTCACCTCAAGATCGGAAATGTATGGCACAGGGCCTATAAATACCTTTAGCAACTTTTTTTTCATCCTTAATACATATGTTAGCCATAGTGCATCTAAATGAGAGAGGAGCCATCGCAATATACAACAGAATTTACCGTCAAATATGTGCCACTTCTTGCCTTTGTTAAAAAGTATCTGACTGTTAACTTCATGGTATTTGCCTATAAGTAAGCAGGAAAGCCTGGCAGAGTACTGATTATTGTTTGCCTCTTATATGTGACTGTGTAAATAACTATTAATAGTTTTATTCTTGTTTTTCCAGGCCCTCAGAACTTCCTAAAGATGTCAAGATCATGTCATCAGACGTAACCATTTTGACCATCGTTTTGATCATAGTTAGTTGGGCAACTTGCGGAGCGCTGGCCATACTCCTCACTTACCTTTACTATGTGATTAAGGTGTGTCAGCCCGATGCAGTCGGAATGCCTGGGCTCTGTATCAAGGCAGGCATAGAATTTTGTGTAGGTGTTGGCAACAAAAATTTCTAACGGCCACTGCAGTAATCTTATCTTGTATATCAGGTTTAATTTAAGGTAAAGGTTTTTCTAAACATCTTAGTTATTTAAAATATGTAGTTAACTGCAAAACTGAAATTATTCATCTGAGTTGGGGTAGTTTGTTTTAAAAAGATTGGGGGGAGACATACTATTTCTAATTGCTTCCTGCTCTTACAAGTTACATTAACTAACTAAAGAACATTTTAGTAGGGCAATTTTTATTCACACCTCCCTTTGAACAGAGATTATAAACAAAACAAAAAGTTATGTTAGTAGGATCGAGCTATCAGTCATGCTGAAATAATATAAAATGTTACATATGTTGCTTAAGAATCAGAAGACAATGATAAAAATAATTAGGCTGATCATTTTACTGGGGAAGTAAAAAACACTTCCAAGAAAGCTGATAGCTTTGCAAGAAAATATAGGTCATACACTGCATACTTACCACATTAGTCTTATGTAGAGACAGTGGACACCAGAATGGATAATGTTTTTCTTTCTTTTCTAAACAAAGATTTATTCAGATGCCTCTGGGTTTGGAAGAGCCTTTTTGTCTAAAATATTCCAGTGGCTACGTTTGCAAATGCTATATTTAATGAACAGGTCAGATGGCATAATTTAGACCAAATTAATGGTTTGGGAACCTGAACTGCCCTGGGTTTGTTTTTTTTTTTCTTTTTCCCACCTCTCTTTTGATTGTATTTATCAACCAAATAATTGCAAATGTTGGGTTGGCCAAAAAGTAAATTTATTTTCCCCATAAGATGGCTCTGGTAGCGCTTAGTTGTCTTTAGTTTCATTTGGAACAATTTCGTTAAAATGTATTGTGACAGCTGTCCTATCAGCATGCATTTAAAAAAACTTATCAAAAATTGGGGAATTTTTGTGTAGCCATTTTAATATAGAAGATAAAGGAAATAAGCAACATTTTTGCTGTATTATGCTTTTACTATTTCAAGAAAGGTAAAAACACAACAAACAAAAAAATTGCGCAGCGTATGGATAAGGTGCTGTGACTGATGGAACGTGTCAAAAGTGGTTTGCAGAGTTTCTTGATACTACTAACATTTTGGCCAAATAATTCTTGGCTGTAGGGCTGTCTTATGCATTGGAAGATGTTCAGCAGCACCCCTGGCCTCTACTCACAAGAGGCCAATAGCAGGAGATAGCCAACTTACTCAAAATATCCAAATCAAAATAATTACTGGTGGCCCTGGCTGGTGTAGCTCAGTGGATTGAGCACTGGCGTGTGAACCAAAGGGTCACCGCTGATTTGATTCCCAAGCAGGGCACCAGCTGGGGTCGCTGGCCAGGTCCCCAGTTGGGAACATGTGAGGGGCAACCACACATTGATGTTTCTCTCCCTCTCTTTCTCCTTCCCTTCCCCTCTCTCTAAATAAATAAATAAAATCTTTTAAAAAATAATAATTACGGGTGAAAATGAAAAATGTGTCTTTTATTTTATGGAAAAAACTAAATGGACTTTTTGGCCAACCCAGTACATATACATTATATATTATTTTCATCACACACACATAAAAAAAAAACTATTTAGAGCTGCTTTGATTTACAAAGGAAATATTTTGAATTTTTTAATTGATTATTTCAAACAACTAGACCAATAAGCAAAACTTTCTCAAATACTTAAGCAAATCTAGTAAGTTAAACTTACAAACTTTCTCAGATTCTTGTAAACATTTTACCAAATGTTTTTGGTAAAAAAAACATTTTACCAAGTATAATTGAGTTTAGATTGTCAAAGACTTAAAATATATAAAACATGTTACTCTTTGTAGTATACTAACTATAATCAGTTTTTTACTCAGAAGACACTTTAAGTTGCTGTAGTGAGGCCTCATTCAGGAGCTCCACAGTGTAAACCGTGTGACCGTGTGATACTGTGGAAGTTTGAATTCTCTTGTTTCTGTTTTTTGTCCATGACAGCAAGTGTGTGTAGTTTTTATTTATCTTTTTTAAACTTTGAGTTACAGTGCTTCTCAGTTTTAATATAAATGGTTGTTTTTGTTTCAAAATAAAAGCAAAATTAAATGGTCTTTTTTCCCCTAGATTGTTCATCTGCAAGCCATTCTAACAAATTTTAAAAATAGCCAAACTGTGGTAAGTTTTATTTTCAAAACTCTATATCACTTTAATATGAAAGAACATGGGAAATTTTAAAGTTTTCTTTAAAAAAATTGGGATTTTACAGTGTTTAAAAGGTATTATGAATTTTAAAAATTTTAAGGAAAGCGAAGCTAATCAATATTAAAATAGACTTAGGTTGTCTAAGTTTAATTTGATCTTTGTCAGTACTTAACTGTTGTTAAAAATCATATTTTAACTTTTGAGTAATTGTTTAGAGGGTATATTCTCAGCAGTGGGAATAGCAAATCAAAGGAATAAAAGGTTCATAACTGATAACCACTTTAAAAAAGTAATTTCAGTATTTTATATCAATTTCATAGTGGCAAGATGTATTTATTTGGCTGTTGACTAATCGAATAGGATTCTAAATAAGATGAACAAATATTACTTCACACGTTGGTGTTTTCACTTTATTGGTTTGTAGAACCCTAAACACCCTAGAAGGAGTGAGAAGAAATCCAACCCCCATAAGGACTCTGCGGCCCAGCCCCTCCGTCTCTCTGCCAGCGACGCCGAGGACAGCCTTCGCATGCACGGCACCGCGATGAACTTACTGACATGGGTCGTGTTGCTCAGCACGCCGTCTTTAATTTACTGGTTTAAGAACCTTAGGTGCGTTTTATTTATGTAATTATAATTTATGTGGTCCAAACAATAGAGATCTGTAAGTAGGAACTTGCTAGATTCCAGGGATCCATCATACTACCTCAAGCACAGGAAGCAATTATAGCCCCTGAAATTTATTTTGAATACATCCACATTTTCCCCCTTACCATGAGAATATAAAAACTTTGGGAAAATAAACATCCCCAAACTCTTCCCCTCGAAAGAAGGATATGTCATCTTTAACCTTCTTTGACCTACACATGTGAAAATGTGCTTTGTTTTGTTGACTTGAGGTATTTCATAATGCTAGTACTTTATTTTTCTTTATTTTATTTTACTTTTTTTATTGTTGTTCAAGTACAGTTGTCCCCATTTTTCCTCCGTTACTCTCCCTTGCCTTACCCACCCTGTTTATTTTTTAATTCATGATCAGTTTTATGTTTTCTTAAATTTAAAGGGAAGTTAAAAAGTTTCCATTTAAAAATATTAGAAATGGGGGGGTAGACTGGGATGGGAGTAAAAGACAGAAAACTGTACTTGAACAACAATTAAAATAAAAATTAAAAAAAAATTAGAAATAGTGAAAGAAGTGGGTACTTTTCTTTAAGATTTTATTTTATTTTTAGACAGAGAGGAAGGGAGGTGGAAAGTGAAGGAGAGAAAAATCAGTGTGTGGTTGCCTCTCGAATGTTCCCCTCTGGGGACCTGGCCTGCAACCCAGGCATGTGCCCTGACTAGGAATCGAACCAGCAACCCTCTGGCTCATAGTCCAGTGTTCCGTCCACTGAGCTACATCATCCAGGGCAGAAGTGGGTACTTTTTAATATGTCCCATACATCTAAGTAAAATAAATGATCAGCTATCTTACTACTGAAAATCATCATTTCCTTTCCTACCAGATGAGTGGCCCAGGTCAAATAAGAATCTGAAATGCCCTCCAAAATATTTCTAGAATATTTAGTTATTGATAAGTTGTTTCAAAAAAATAGTCTACCTGTCTAAGTAATAATCGAACCTCTATCTACTCAATATAGTTTACAGAAATCATACAAAACTTTTACATTCTCTAAATGCTGGAAGTATTTAATTTTAAAGTTGGCAGAACCAAAGTAAATGTGATAAATTAAGTCACAGGTTACCAGATTTTAATATCCTTCCTATGTCCTTCATTTTAGTCAAGATCCAGATTTTTGTTAACAGATTTGGGGAGAATATTATTTAAGGAGTACAAATTTATGATTCTAAAAGTCTACAATTGTTTTCCTGTCAATAAGTGCAAGAAATGAGAATCTGAATTTTAGAAAGATAAGGAGCAGATGATTTTATATAAACCTTTATTTTTTTTATCTTTTTAAAATAGAGAAGCCTTAATATATTTTAAATAATTTGTTTTATAAAATTTGCTTAGGAACTTTTAGGCATATACTTATAAAAAAGGAAATGCTTTTATAGTGAATATTTTCATTTCCTTCAGTAGTTTCTGAACATAATTTTTCATATAAAACTTGGGTATATGCCCTGGCCAATGTGGCTTGGTTGGTTGGAGTATGTTGCCTATAAGTCAGAAGGTCACGGGTTTGACTCTGGTGAGTGCACATACCTAGGTTTCGGGCTCAGTCCCTCAGCTGGGGCACGTGCTAGAGGCGACTAATCAGTGTTTCTCACAGCGATGCTTCTCTCCTTCTCTCCCTACTTTCTCCTCTAAAATCAGTGAGCATGTCCTCAGGTGAGATTGAAAAACAAACAAAAAACAACTTGGGTATAAAGATGATTTAGAGCAAAAATTATTTATCAAAGAGTTCATGCACTATTTAGAACTCTCATATCTGTGATGCTACTGTAATGTTTTAAAAATCATTGGATTGGGCCCTGGCTGGCGTGGCTCAGTGGATTGAGTGTGGGCCTTCGAACCAAACGACCACGGTTCGATTCCCAGTCAGGGCACATGCCTGGGTTGCAGGCCAGTTCCCAGCAGGGGACACATAAGAGGCAACTATACATTGATATTTCTCTCCCTCTCTCCTTCCCTTCCCCTCTAAAATCAAATAAATAAAAAATCTAAAAAAAAAAAAAAATAAATAAATAAAAATCATTGGATTGGATTCTGATACTTTGAAAGGATCTGGTATGCTTTGTTGATTTATGTTTTTCTTCTCTTTAATGTAGGTATTACTTTAAACTTAATCCTGATCCATGTAAACCTTTGGCATTTATCCTTATTCCAACTATAGCAATTCTTGGAAATACTCACAACATTTCAATAAAATCGAGGTATGCTTAATCTTTCTTTTTCTCATACTATTCCTAGTCTTAATCACCCTTTCTTTTATGAATGAAGCATGCTCTTTATTCCTAATACATTGACTATTCCTAAAGGGAAAGCTGTAATGTAATTATGGAATATATGCAAATATAGTTTATATGAAAGTATATTATACTTGCTTCTTAATTATGGGTTTTACTTATTAGGATATAATAATGTTTTTTCTTTAAAAAATTAACCCTTAGAAGATATGATGTCTAAGATTTGCTTCCAAAAAATATAGGAAGTGGATAGAAATGTATAAGTAAAGGAAGTTTGGCCATGACTTGATAATTTTTGAAGTGGGGTGATGGATACTTGAGGTTCATTATACTGTTAGCCTACTTAGGAATATGTTTAAAATTCTCCATAATAAAACTTGACTCTTCATTGACTGGTGGTTTCCTCTCAGAGCCTTTTCCATCAATTCTGGCAGACATTTGCAGGTATTCTAGAATCAGGCCAGCCTGGGATTTAAATCTTTGCTCTGCTATTTAATAGCTCTGTATATGCCTTAGACAAGCTTCTTAACCCCTCTTAATCACAATTTCTCTGTTTTCAAAATAAAAAGTGATAGACCTTCCTGATAGATAATACAGGTGCTTCTTGACTTATGATGAGGTTACATCATGATAAGCCCATCATGAACTGAAAATACCATAATTTGAAAATGCCCTTAATACTGCCCTTGAGTACTGGTCGTTTACCCTCACATCTGCATGGCTGACTGGGAGCTGCAGCTCCCTGCTGCTGCCTAGCATCAGGGGAAAGTATTTCACCACATATTGCTAGCTGGAAAAAGATCAAAATTCGAAAGTCCAGTTATAATTTCTACTGAATGCATGTTGTTTTCGCACCATGGACAAGTCAAAAATTCCTAAGTCTAACCATCATAAGTTGGGGACCATCTGTATTTTTCCTTTAAAAATACTTAGTTTCTTGCCTTGTATTCTGCTGTTAGAAATTAAAGATGGTTCCTTTTTCATTTGGTTGAGGGGGTTTTTTTCCTATTTTAAGTAAGGTTAAATATTTTTGTAGCTAAGTCTTAGTAAACTTTATTGATTATATTTGTTAGGATAGATTTCTAAAGTTAGGTAGAATCACTGAATAAAAGCCCAGCTAGTATTTTGCTGTTGTTAAAATTTTAAAGACTAAACAAAACTAGTTCTTTACTTATAGAAATATTTTTTCTAGCCAAAATATGCCTTGAATTGATAATTTTTAAAATTATGGACAGTTAAATTCATTATATGAAAAATAACTTCATCTAAAATCACTTAGAACACTTTCTCAAAACAGTATAAATGATCAACATGTTTTGTTTGTGCTCACAATGTATGTAATATATCTTTCTCTCTTTTTACAGTAAATTGTTGAGGACTGCTTCACAATTTCCACTTCCTCTGGCTATTGGTGTGATTGCTTTTGGGTCTACACAGTTATACAGGGTTCCATGTTGTGTTTTCATTTCTCTTTTCCTCCACGCGTTATGTAACTTTATGTAGGGTTGGGTTGAAGGGATGATGATGCTGATTTTGGCCCTGGGGGGTCAGTAACAGGAGGGGCTGCACAGATCCGTCAGCACAGACAACAAGATCCTTTGGAGAAGACACGTCTATTTTTACAATGTTGAAAATGGGAGATTAGTTTTGTAATGCTTGAAGAGAGTAGTTGAAGCATGGTTCTGTTTGGTGGTGTAGCATCTGTGTAATACTCATTTTTTAAAAAACTGCTCAAAGGGTACAGTGGACACTGTCTTCGAGACTCCTCTGCATATCAGCTAGTCCGCTTGGCTGGTCACACTAGGGAGCTGCTCCTGAACACCTGGTAAATGTAAAGCCTTTTTGGTAGCCTCACCTCAAGCATTCTGCTCATGTCATCAGACTTCCTTCTGAAAAGTAGGTTACTTTGTATTTGCTACAGTATTTATTGAGAAAGTAGTTTTAAAAGATTGATGAAATTCACAACCATCTGGTCTCTCACAAATGGAGTAGCCACAAAGAGTGTTTGGCCCGTCCTCGGAAGTCGTGGTGAACCACACAGGTCTTTTGTTTTCTCACATCTGTGAAAACACTACTTTTTGTTCTAAGAAGACATGTTTTCTTAGTAACCGATGTAACACCGATGGATGGAAATAATTCAAACTTCCAACTTAATGAAATTTTCTTGTTGCTTTACCAATGCAAACCTTAGCTTTATTCTTGGTGAATTTGAGGAGACTTATTACAGAGATCTGTTGTCAAATTTGAAGAAAATTCCCATTGATACTGACTTGCTGGGATTGGAACACGTCAGTTATTCATTCTGTACTGTTTCCTTTACCGGTTTTCCCATTGACCCGTGGTTGCCGGAAGTGCCTCAGGTCCAGTTACTAAAATAACTAAATTCCAGTGGTCAGAAAAAACTCCAGGTTTTCAGTTTTTGACTACTATGGGAAAAATTAGCATGATCAAGTACAGTACCACATTTGGAGTATAAAATTATACTATTAATGGAGTAACAGACAGACTGTTGCCCCACTAATAGCATAAGTATGAACGGTATACCTGAATAAATTGGAGGCTTCAGCCTCTAGGTTTAACAGTGCAGTCTGTTTGCCAAGGTGATCACTGTTTGACAGGTAAGAGAATGGTATTTCCAAGGTGCCAAGGTGATCACTGTTTGACAGGTAAGAGAATGATATTTCTATTTCACTTCAGATTTCAGCTCATCTTTAACTACAAGAGTAGGAAGTAGGTAATGGAGCTAGGTATCTTTGCCTTAAGAAAGGATAAACTCAGGCTGAGGTATATCTGGCTGATGGAGCCCTTCCTTTAGATGTATATGCTGTAAATACCTAAGACCTCTCAAGTCCTTAAGTCTCAGTAATTCCACTGTTGCCCCTGTGAACTTGTGTCCTTCTTGGTATTAGAGTACCAAGTGCATCTTATCTGCCGTTGCATCTGGATTCCATCAGAACCTCTCAGCTGTTACTGCCTATAGAGGGTTAGCCCCACATCACTGCCGGTACAGGGTCACCCCACTTCTCAGTTGTCCCTCAGGTCCTTGCTCTTTTGGCATCAGAGAGGGTCTTGCTGTTATTTCTGAGGCTTGTGAGTTTGTTTGATCCCATTGTTGTCTTTCCCAACTTCGTGCCTATTGTTCAGAAGTCATATTTTCACTTGCCAATTCCATTAAAGAGAAGTGGTAACCTCATAGCGTTCATGGCAGACATACCAGGCTCTTATTTGAGAGAAGTAGCAAAAGGGATAAAATACAAAATGCTTGCGTGTTCAGTACCTGAAAGGAAAGAGAATGTATTAAGTTATACCCCTGTCCCCTGGACCACCACACATGTGTTGCAGTAAGGAGACATCTGCCGACGTGTAGCTATACATGTTCTCATGGGTGTACACATGGTGTCTGTTACTTTCTTCATGGGTGTAATTGTACTTCAAGTTACAGATTAAATGTGTTGCTTAACTATTTCTGAATTCGAGCTTAGGTTTACACACAGAAAGAACTTTAGAGATACTTGTTAATTTGAATCCTGTTGACAGCCACAATCACTGTGTTTCATGGTCTGAAGTCTCCGTGTTAATTAGTGAGTGCTGCTCACGAATGCAGCATAACTAATGAGCTTCAAGTTCCCCTTCGTGAGTAGTGGTGCACATTAGCTCGTTAAAGCAGCAGGCAAGGCACACTCATTGTCACTAACATATCTCATGTGAGTGTAGTTATCAGGTTTTAAAGTCTTATTTATTCTAACAAAATATTTCATCTTAGAGCTGCAAAAAGGATTCTGATTAACCATTTGAGAAACGACAGTAGGTTGGGTCCTTAGCCATTGTATACATAAATATATAGACTTTTTAAAACATTTCCACAGGGTCTTCACCAAGTCTTGATGCACTTTAAGCCCAAATAACTACCAGAGAGGAGAAGGTAGGTCCTGAAGATTAGCAAATGTGGATGTTTCTGTCACTCAAGTGAAGGAAAGTGCTTTTCTGTTTCCATTATGGATTGTTTCTGTTGTGCTGACCACCCGTGTCAGCTGGTGCAGGGGCACGGCTTTGACAGTGCCGTCACTGAACGCGGGACTGCGCATTGGTGGTCGAGGACTGTCTGGTCCAACAAACTTTTGAGCTCTGATGCTACGCTTTTATTTAGAACTTGCTGAGTTTTGAGTAACTGAGTAACTTTTTGCTTATAAAAATTATTCCTGGACCTTACAGTTGGTAACTGGATCAAACAGAGACGGGCAGGAGAAACACTCGCACTTCCACTGTTTCTAAAGCTTCCTCCAGAGTTATGACTCCTACAGTTTACACCTGATAACAAAGTAGAAATCATCAAAGCCCTTTTTTACGGATCTGTTTCATGCCAGAAATTAAACAGGTTTTGCTAAGTCTTTTCTGGTTTGTCACCAGAATGGAAATATTTAAAAGAGCAGTCCTAAAAAAAAAAACCACTTGTGCCTGGTTAACATTGTGTTTTTAGTCTCTTCAATATACATTGATCATGTATCAATCTTTTTTAATATATTTTGGTCAGATAAATTTAGATATATAATAGAAACCTTCTCTTGATCCAACTCCACTATGATACCTACATGATTATGTAGTAAGGAGAAAGAAAGAACTCCGGTAGGCCTAGAAAGTGTTCATTGTGGATTGTCGTGTCAGCCATGCAGGCGAGCACATCTCTACCACACACGCGCTCACGGTGGGGGGGCGTATCGTCTGATCTGTTCTTTATCTGTTCCAGTACTTAACTTCAGAATGTCCACTTGTGGCATACCTTATTTATTTCACCTCACTGCTCATTAGCACTTCTTATAGAAGGTGGTCAAGAGAAATAAAAGGAAGTAAAACTGTTTTCAGTTCAGTTACTGAAAGCTCTGGGAAAAACGGGAAGCACAGAGACGATGAGACAGACTAGGGCAGTCGATTCTCGAACCCCCAGGTTGGCCTGTGTTTTCATCTTACACATTAGGTCTAAATTAGTGTAACATCATGCTTTATCATAAGGTTTAGTGCAAAACTTTACAGTGTTGCATCTGCAATTTCGGTAAATTAAAATCAGTTAGGAAAATAGTGTAAGTGCACTGTGACCCTCCATGACCAGGCATTTGTGGATCGCCTCTCGTCAGCAGCCTTTGTTCTCTCAGTATATCGTGGGGAGCAGGATACCTCGTGCAGTTGGGCTGGAGGGGGCAGTGTGGAGAGCATGGCACGCCCCGGGGTGAAGGAAGCAGGGGAAATACCTTTGTGTTATGAAATTAGACCCTGACCGAAAACCTTGTTGCCACCTAAGGTAAATAAATGTAGAAGATAATTCTATGAAATAGTAAGGTGATGGGGAGCTATTTTAGCCCAGTCTTTTTGAATAAAGGATATTTCAAATTCTTTAATGAACTTTCATTTATTCTTTCCCAATAAGTTTTAACAGCCTGAGGAGATAGAAAGCTATGAAGCTACTCACCTTTATTGTTAATAAGGAGGATAGGATAGTCAGGTCAGTGATCCAAATCCTATTGTGTGTGCTTAAATGCTCAAGAATTCGCTTTCCTCGATAATGTATTCTGAATACAGAAGAGTGACTTTTGTGTATTAGTAACTTAAGAATGAAATAAAGTTTGGAAATAGTGAGAATAGGCTACTAGTCATTAACAGTATAAATAGTAGGATGGGCAAAAGTAGGTTTACAGTAGTTCACCTGGAAAGTAAACAATACAATGGTAAAAACACGAAAATAAACTGTCGCAGGTACCCACAACTGTAAACGTAGTTTTGCTAGCCCTGTGTCACAGCACACATGAATTGGTAGCATGTCTTTCAAAAGCTAGATGATCTTACCAGCTGCACTTTGATTACATTGTCCACGGCTGAGGTTTTTTAAATCAAGTGAGTACTTACTAAAAGTGTTTGGCATGTTATGCTTCCAAAAATGGCTGTTGTGAAATACCAAGTAACCAGTTACTTTCTGATGACTTTGTATAGAACTTGATTTATATGAGTCAGAATTATTCTGCACTGATTCTGTACATTTTAACTTTGAACACTTATGAGAAAAACTGTTGATGTATTTTGATTAGTTAAGTGTAAATTTGTTTGCATATTTGAATTCTAATCTTAGTTTAGGAAGTCTAAAAGTAGCCATTTTTGTAAAGTTACTATGCTGTTTTTTTTAATGTTATCTTGGTTTTTAGTATTTGTATAGTAGTAAGGTTACTAGTAAAAGATTTGTACACAAAGCATAGAACTATTAACTGTTCAAAAGCCTAACTGATAGGCATATTTTGTATTTCATATTGCACTTGTTTTGTTTCATATTGGACTTTTTACATCTCTTTTGTAAGAAAAAAAAAAGACACACTTGTTTTTTTTTTTAGCATAAACCTCTACATTGGAAAACAAAACTGTGTTCGTATGGTTAGCAAAACACACGTTGCCACCAAAGCTAAGCGGAAATGTGAAATACCTCCAGACATCTGTGCCAATGAACTCTTCTTAGCATATTGGGATTATAGCAAAAATAATTTTTCAGTATTTTCCATGTAGGACTTTACTAAATATGTAGATCCTCAAAACTTATATTCTGTACCCTAATTTTTCTTTGAAAATATATAAAACTTTATAGCACAGTTATATTCTATTTCATCTGATTTCTGAAATAATGTTCTCTGATTTGGGGGGGGGTAAAATTTAGTTTTTTACCCAATAATTACCCAATAATGATCTTGCAGTAATTAGTTGAAGTCGTCATTTGAAGTAGTTTTACTTTAGATTCATTCTGTGATGTGAAACTTAAAATCTGTTGCACAGATCATTTTTAGTGCGGGTGTCTTGCTTATGTAATGAAAGTTTATAGAATTCGCTTTCTTTGTATTTCCATTCAGTCCCTTCATACAGTCACATGTTTCATGGGAGAAAAGTGTCCACTAGAGCCTAACGTAGTGCAATGAGGTAAATATTTTTAAATGCATATCTTAAAGGAAAATATTTTAAAAATCAAGGTGTTAATGCTAAAGTGTTAATATTGGTAAAGTGTTGTACTCTTGAGAGAAAAGTAGAAATATGATAGACTCAAAAACTGTGAAGTTTACCTGGTTAAAACTCTTTACTTTTCCCCCCGTACAAATCCTCAAAGGGAATTTTAGTTCCTCGTGTTACAGTACTTCCCGTAGTTGAATGTCACCTGCCGTTCCTCTGCCTCACGATGTGGGTGCAGTTTGCACAGGCAGCCTTGGAAGGAAAGAGGCAGCTGAGAAAGCCAAATATGAGAATGTTTGGCATTGATTTAGTGACAGTTTATCTGGTGATCTGGTGGGGACTGTGGATGTTAGTAAAAAGATGACGTACAAGACATAAAAATTAAGTGAACTCTGTTTTTTGGAATGAGTTTGTCCTTTGTGTTGAATAATTTTATCCTAAGTAAGTGATGCCTATATTTAACATAACCATGCTTTCTACATAATCAAATATATATTTATTTGAATATTGGTAGAAATAACCTTCTCTTTCTCTGCTGTGAAGTGGGGAAAACTCCAATTTTTAATGTATATAAATTAGGAAATTGTATTGTGTACTTACATTTTTTAAAATACAAAAATGACTTAAATATGTTATTTTAAAGTGATTGTATTGAGGTTTTTTCAACTTATGACTAACTAAATGTAGCAATGCACCCATGAGAAACCAGACCAAAATTGAATGCATATTATCACTGTGACCTTGAACTTATAGTTGTTGGGGATAAAATAGACTGTGCCTTAAAATGATGAAGGAATGCCCTGCAATTTTATAACTGTGTGTCTTATTATTGGTGGTTTTCTCAAATTGGCCCCAGCTCCTTTTTTTTATTTTTTTGAGGTTGGTGAAGTAAAAATTTTAAATGAAAGTATTTCCCTTAGTATTTGCAGAACTTTTGCTCTAGAGGCAGCTCTTAACTTTCAGAGTTCTCATTTCAAATTAAAATTGACTTATACTTTATAGATACAGAAGTTTATGTGTGGCAAAGTTTATGAAAATATTTTTTAAGAAGATGGTGGTGACACTTCTGTTCTGAATTTATTATACACGGAAAGATTAATCTTAATCTTCAGCGTAGTTTCTTGTCTTTGTAAGCAAATATCAAGACAAATTCTTCCCCAAGCCTTGTACTTTTTTTCCCTCTGATTATTGAGGTTTATATTTAGGTGTAAAATAAAGTAATTTTACTGAATAATGATTTTTCAGTAAACTAAAAATCATGTAGTATATTTTTAAATGTTATTTTCCCCATTTCTGTTTTTCTTTTCCTTTCCTAATTATTTTGAAGACTTGAGAGAACTGGCTCCAGTTTTGCTTGTTTCTCTAATATAAAGACTTGCATTTTTACAATGCTTATTTAAAATTATGGATATAATTGCTATTAAAACAAATTATTGCATTCATAGGATGTTCATGGTCTCTGCTAAAAGAAGCCTACATCTCTTGTAATTTGTTGTATATTTTTTGTATTTTAATTTTGGACGTAAACGTAACACATTTTTTCCTTCCCATTTTATGTTCACTACCTTCCCATAAAGACATAAACACAGGTTTCTCTAAAAGTACGCAGGAAGAAGACAAGTCTTTGCTTACAGCATAGTCCAACTGAGTTGGAAGTAGTTTGGGCGAGGGTATGTAATCAAATAATGGCTGTTAACCTGCGTCAGTTTTTGTATTACAGTTAAAAGTTTATAGAAGATAAACTGTTATGCTGAGATAGACTCAGTGTTCATTTATTTGCAAATGGATAATTTTGTTCTCATCCAGAAAATGCAGTGAATAGTAACAATACATAAGTACAAAGAGATTTGTCCTATAGTGTATACTGAAAAATACTGTCACTTTGCAGCTCTTTCACTTAAACATGCATGATCGTTTCCAGCTCTGTACAGTGTATGGTGTGCTAAATATACTTATGTGTAATTTTCTGTGTATTTTTGGTACGGTATATAATTAACATGATGACATTACGTGGTTGTAATTCACAAAATGCAATTTATTGTACTCTGTAGAGTGTGGTGAATGTTTTTATCTGTGTTTCAACATTATGGTGTGGGGTTTAACAGGTGAATATTTGCCCTAAGTCTCTGCTCAGGTATTAATGTGTAGCAATTTTTGGTGCTTTCTTTCCAATCTGTCATAATCTGGTGTTCTGAATGTTCAACAATAAATCTGGTGAACAAGAACATTTGGTGCAGAGATTGCTTACCATTTCACCTACACTCTGTAATACCACCTCTCACACACACACACCCTTAAAAATGATTATAGCCTGTCCAGCATTTCAGAAATTTGAATGCCTATGTGTGGGGTATGAAAAACATGATACATCACAGGTAAATATTGGCAACAAGGTAAACTTAGTATTTCACACTTTGGTATTTTGTAGCTTTCCACATGCATTTGTATGGACATTTCGTGATTCATGTTCAGTTTTAAGGAATTGCAGTTATATTTCTGCCAGAGACCACACTCTGCACTCTCCCTACAGTAACTCAATGTATTATATATTCCTGGGCAGCCATTTTCCCAAATTCCACAAGAACAGGAATGATTTACACGTGGTTTGTAAGGATTTCCAATCCTCCCAGAACTGCTAAATTCGATGTGAAAGCAAGAGGCCTGGGATTCTGTGTTAACAAGTGCCCCAGATAGTAATTCTCCAGCATTGCTCAGTCAATAAAATTTAACTCGCGAGGGCTCCTAGAAAGACTGCCCTTAGGGTTACAAGGTGCCAGAAGAGACACTGCATAGTTTAAGAAGCCAGTATAGCCATAAACTTTATTATAGAATGAATGAGAGGAGTACAAAGAGGGGAGGGGGCTGGGACATTCTTTGAAGCGTGTCTTATACATCGATTGGAAGTTTTTTTCTGAACTACGTTAACCAGTATCTCTAAATATGTGAACATAATATAAATTATCTTCATGCACTAACATTATGTATATTTTAAATATACCCCCCAAAGTAAAATTTTAAAGATGAGAAATACCCAGCTAGAAGCTTTAATATTTTACATGAATACTTAAAGAATTATCTTGAACCAATAGCCAGAAAGGGTGGGGGAGAGGACAGTGGGGGGAAGGGTTTTCAGGAACTGCTGTATAAAGGACACATGGACAAAACCAAGGGGGAGGGTGGAAGCAAGGAAGGGAGGTGGGTTTGGCTGGGATGAGGGGGAATGGTGGAGGGGAAATGCAGACAACTGTAATTGAACAACAATAAAGTAATTTTTTTAAAAAAAGAATTATCTTGAACCCACCCCAGTATTATTGGCCACTTGAGTATATACAACATGAAAGTTTCATAGGCCTTTCCAAAAACCTTTTGTTTTTCTCTCTTTTTTCAATCCCCACTTCTTCACTCCCTTCCCATAATACACATCTTTTATTGCTGCATAGCAAGTTACAAATTAACACTTCAAACAACACCTGGAAGTCTGGCTACAGACCAGCTGGGTTTTCTGTTCAGAATCACACTTCGGAAATCAAGGCGCTCCCCAGGTCTGTTCCGGCTGATGAGGGCCGAGGCTTCTGTTTGCTTACTGGCTGTTGACCAGGGGGCTCTGCCCTTCTGGCCTCCCGTGCCGTGCCGTTCTCTGCTCCGTGGCCCCCCACAAAGTGGCTGGCTGCTCCTTCCAGACCAGCAGAATTCTTCTCCCAGTTTGAATCTCTTAAAACGTCCTCTGTCTCTGATGTTGAGACCTAGATTTAGAGGGCTCACATCAGCCGCTCAAATCCACTAAGATACTTCACCTTTTGGTTAACTCAAGGTCAATCTTAATCACAGCTACAAGATTTTTTGCCATGGGAAGTCACAGGCATATTCCCATCGTACTCACAAACTCAACCCACACCACACTCCAGGGGCGTGGATGGTACAAGATGTGGACCCTAGAAGGTGAGGATCTTGGGGGCCATCTAGAAGTCTGCCTGCCATGTATATCAGGGGTACACAGTCCTTTTCATAATTGCTATACTTGCTGAGATTTTATCCGTAGTTTTAATTGAGAGCGCTGCTAAATACAAAATGTTTCAAGGAAAGGAAAGCCCATAAATTCTTTGAATTTTAAACACCTGACGGGGAGGAAACACTATCCTGTCCCTGGGTGGTTTGGCATGTATGTGTGATCTTTATTTGTTTAGAGAGGGTTTTGTGTCTTGTTTGCTTTGAACAGTCAGAACTTGGATATGGGCTGAATTCAAGAAAAAGTAGACCAGCTTGCCTTATCAAATGAGTGAAAGCATCTTACTAAATACATACAATTTTATATTGGGGATAGGTCAAGAATAATTACCCTAACCCCCAAAAAAGCTATCTAAAGTCAAATTGAGCTTTTAAAAATGTTTATAGTGACTTGCTTTTCTCTCGAATATGTTTAGAGAAAGTCACCTTTCTAGACTTCCTAGGTGAGCTTAAATCATACACTGTGCAAATAAAAGCTTCAGGTTTTACAGAGCTGTATGTTCATCTGAATATTCATATTGATAAATCAGCTCAACCTTCAGCATCAGATAGTTTGATAAGGTATGTTCATATTAACACATGCCAACAGCAGAGACTCATTCACCATGCTTTAGTGCTATTCTTTATTATTTGTGCTATTTATTATTTTGATTTTCATCTTAAATTATTTTTTGTTTTTTATTGAATTTATTGGGATGACACTGGTTAATAAAGTTATATAGGTTTCAGGCATACAGTTCTATAATATGCATCATCTGTGTATTGTATTGTGTGTTCACCACCCCAAGTCATCGTCCATCACCATTTACCCTCCCTTTACCCACTTCTACCTCAACTCACCCTCCTCTCCCTCTAGTAATCACCATGTCTCTTTTGAGTTTTTCTTTGCTTAATCCCTTCACCTTTTTTTACCCAGCCCCAAATCCCCTTCCTTTCTGACAGCTGTCAGTCTGTTCTCTGTATCCATGAGTCTGTTTCTGTTTTGCATGTTAAACTATTTTGTTCATTAGATTCCACATATGAGTCAAATCACATGGTATGTGTCTTTTTCTGACTGGCTTATTTCACTTAGTATAATATTCTCCAGGTCCATGGGTTGGGCAAAGCAGCCGCTGACAGACTGGTTGGTTCCACATTTGCCTGTGGAGAAAATGGGCTTGGAAGGGGGGTGAGACAGACTGTACAACCCAGGGTTCCAGTGCAGGGAAAAGAAAGCCTCATAACCTCTGGCTATGAAGGCCAATGGGAGATGCGGCAGCAAGAGAAACTCCCAGCCTCACAGGAGAGTCCATTGGAGAGACCTAAGGAGTCCTAGAACATGCACAGACCCACCCAAAAGTGGCTGAAAGCCCACAGAGAACCGAGCAAGTGGCATTGTTTCCTCTGAGACCCCTTCCTGACATACAGCACCACAATGCAGTGATGTGGATTGCCTCGCCCTGGTGAATTCCTAAGGCTCCATCCCTTACAAAGTAACAGGTGTACCAAGGAGAAAATATAACCCAAATGAAAGAACAGATCAAAGCTCCAAAAATAGAACTTAGCGATGAAGAGGTAGCCAACCTATCAGATGCACAGTTCAAAACACTGGTAATCAGGATGCTCACAGAAATGATCGAATATGGTTGCAAAATAGAGGAAAAAGTGAAATACGTAAATTCTGCAAAGTGAAATAAAAGCATACAGAGAACCAAGAGTGAAGGAAAGGAAACTGGGACTCAAATCAACGATTTGGAGCAGAAGGAAGAAATAAATATTCGATCAGAACAGAGTGAAAAAACAATTCAAAAAATGAGGAGAAGCTTAGGAACCTCAGGGACAACTTTAAACGTTCCAACATCCAAATCAAAGGGGTGCCAGAAAGAGAAGAAGAAGAGCAAGAAATTGAAAACTTATTTGAACAAATAATGAAGGAGAACTTCCCCAATCTGGCAAAGGAAATAGATTTCCAGGAAGTCCAGGAACCTCACAGAGTCCCAAAGAAGTTGGACCTAGGGAGGAACACACCAAAGCACATCATAATTACATTATCCAAGATTAAAGAGAAAGAGAGAATCTTAAAAGCAGCAAGAGATAAGGAGACAGTTAAAAGGAGTTCCCATAAGACTATCAACTGATTTCTGAAAAGACATCTTGCATGCAAGAAAGGGCTGAAAAGAAATATTCCAAATCATGAAAGGCAAGGACCTACATCGAGGATTACTCTATCCAGCAAAGCTATCATTTAGAATGGAAGGGCAGATAAAGTGCTTCTCAGATAAGGTCAAGTTAAAGGAGTTCATCATCACCAAGCCCTTATTATATGAAATGTTAAAGGGATGTAATCTAAGAAAAAAGATAATAAAAAATATGAATAGTAAAATGACAACAAATTCATACCTATCAACAACCGAACTTAAACAAGCAAAAAAAAGAAAGAAAGAAAGAAAAGAAAAGAAACCTAAGCAAACAACTAGAACAGGAACAGAATCACAGAAATGGAGGTCACATTGAGAGTAATCAGTGGGAAGGGGAAGCGGGGAGAATGGGGGGAAAGGTAGAGGGAATAAGAAGCATAAATGGTAGATAGAAAATAGGAGGATGTTAAGAATACTGTAGGATGTGCAGAAACCAAAGAACTTACATGAACCACCCATGGACATGAGCTAAGAGGTGGGGGAAGGCTGGTGGGAGGGGGCTGCATGGCAGAGGGGAATAAAGGGGAGAAAAAAATGAGAGAACTGTAATAGCATAATTAATGAAATATACTTTAATTTTAAAAAACACTCTCCAGGCCCATTCATGCTGTTGCAAAAGGTAAGATTTCCTTTTTTACGGCTAGGTAGTATTCCAATGTGTAAGTGTGCCACAGCTTTTTTTGCCCATTCATCTGTTGATGGACCCTTGGTCTGCCTCCAAATCTTGGCTTTTGTAAATAACACTGCTGTGAACATAGGGGTGCATATATTCTTTGGAAATAGTGTTTCAGGTTTGGATATATTCCTAGAAGTGGAATGGTTGGGTCATAAGGCAGTTCCATTTTTAATTCTTTGAGATAACTCCATATTGCTTTCCACAGTGGCTGCACCAGTCTGCATTCCCACCAACAGTGCACTAGGGTGCCCTTTTCTCCACACTCTTGTCAGCACTTGTTTGTTGATGACAGCCATTCTGACAGAGGTACACTTTCCTAATTTGAAATGCAACTATGTACTTTGTTTTTCTAAAAATGGTCAACCTCCCTGGCCAGATGGCTCAGACAGTTGGAGCCTCATCCCATATACCAAAAGGTTGAGGGTTCGATCCCCGGTCAGGGCACATACCTAGGTTATGGGTTTGCTCCCTCTTTGGGGCACACACAGAAGACAACTGATCGATGTTTCTCTCTCAACTCAATCTCCCTCTCTCTCTCTCTCTCTCTCTCTCTCAAATCAATAAACAATCCTTGGGTGAGGATTTAAAAGGAAATACCAGACCATACTGTGGGGGTGGTGCCGACTGCCTTGTCACCCATGCTTCACCCTTTCGGCAGACCTTTGCTGGGTGCCTGTTGCACCAGAACCCATGCCAGACACACGCACATCTAGCTTCTCATCTTGTTCTCCATAAAAACCCTTGGGAGGTTATTATCTTCACATTACAAGAAAGAAAATAGTCTCAGAGAAATGAAGCAATTTGCTTCTAGTAGAATTCAAACTATATTGTCTAAGAAATAGAATTCTTTCACTCAAAACCCATAATATGTAGTGATCGATATTAGTTCCCTTTGCGTCAAAGTCTTTTCTGACCATATTCCTCTTGTCTTGAAGAAATGTTCCTAAGGATCTGCCCACGGCCTTCCTTCTTTTCCCCTGTACTTTCCCTTGGAGATTTTATCTAACTCTGTGGCTTCAATTTTACATTCTTTTGCTTCACAGTCCGTCATTCAACCCACTGAGCCACACCAGCCAGGGCACAATTTTCTATTCTTGGTGGATGATTCACCACACCAGACAGACCTGCCCTCCCAGTTCCATATCTGAGTATCTCTGAATTCGTGGCAATACATTTAGCCTAAGATTGTAGCCTCATCCATAAATTATGGCTAGTAACATTAATTCACAAACCTGTGGTGAGGATTAAATGAAAGAACAGACCAAATGCACTCAACACATAGTAGGTGCTCAAGAAATGATGGGTGCTTTCTTCTTAACTCACCAATCTCTAGTTTTCTCCAATCTAGACAAACTTAGTTTCAACACACTGTTGAAATTTAATTTTATAATTTCTCTCCCTAAGTACCAATGCTTTTTAGTTTCCAAATTTCTATTAAATCCTCTTAGTTGCCCAAGTTAAAAATCTACTCATTTTGATAATTTCTCCCTTGCCGACTACTATGTAACCGACTGGTTACTAAGCCCTAAAGAATCTAGCACTCCAAGGCAATCCTTACATCGGCTCATTCCTTTCGGCGCCTGCCCCCGTGCCCTCCCCGCCAGTTTCGACTGCTGTTACCAGTATTCCAAATTCTACAGCAGCCTCAAAAATGTTGTTCTCCTTGTCTCAGCCACTTCCCTTCTATCCTGCATCTTACATTCCCATTAATCATCTCTAAATGGCAAGTTAGTAGTATTGCTCTCTTTTCCAAAACTTTTAAATCTTCACCCGTGCTCTGTAGGATATAGACAAAACTTTTTGACTGTGTGACCAATCTACATTTCCTGCCTTCCTTCCTACCATTTTCAAAGACACACACTGGTTCTGTGAGGATTTGTTTGTGTGAAATAGGAAACCTGACAAATCTTTCCTCAAATGATCAAATCTTCAGGTAGAAATTTCAGGATAAGACTCCATGAAGTCATCAACCACTGAAGTTCTTATCTCATTCATTCTCCATCCACAATGTGTGGCTTTCGTCACACAGTGGTGGCTTCGTCATATTTCCATTCTGGGAGGAAGGAGGGGGGGAATAAGAGAAGGCTGCCTGTGGATTTGGAAAGAATTCTCCCTCTCTTCACCTTTCCTACCCTCAGGGACTTCTATCTACAGTCCACTGGCCAGAGTAATATCACATGGCTGCTAAGAAATGTAAGGAATGTTGGTGGGATTGCAGACTGGTACAACCACTATGGAAAACAGTATGGAATTTTTTAAAGAAAACTAAAAATGGAACTGCCTTTTGACCCAGCAATTGCACTGCTAGGATTATATCCCAAGAACCCCGAAACAGCATTCCAAAAGAACCTATGCACCCCAATGTTCATAGCACAATTTACAATAGCCAAGTGTTGGAAGCAACCTAGGTGCCCATCAGTAAATGAATGGATCAAAAAACTATGGTAC
>PVKM010016383.1:0-26873 GCA_004027735.1 Carollia perspicillata
TAAGTAATTGTTTGGGGGTACAAAAAGATTTTTATTTTACAAAAGGGATGCATAGTAAGTTTTTTAAAAAAAATAACTAGCTGTATTTCAAAGTGTTCGATTCACATAATCATGATGGACGCTTTGGGGAGCCTCACTTGTTACATTAAAATCAAGTTGAAACGTTTCCAGTGTTTTAACAAATAACTCACTAGATTTACTTGTCAAGGAGCCTAATACCTAACTCTATTACAGAAAGAAGTACAGTAGTTACATAAACTTTGAAACCACTAACCTACCATGTAATGTCACTTACATACTTGGGTCAGATTGCTTATTTAACTTCTGGAGAGATCAGTCATAACCCCCTCGTGCATAAGCTTCTTAGCCATCCCCACAGACTACCTCTAAGAATATATCAAGACTAGAAGTGGTTTAAAAGTAAATTTGGTAAGAGTTTCCAGGATTCGGAATTTTCATAATTGCAGAGACATGGAATTAATTTTGTTCTGCCTAAGGATACAGTAGAGGTGATATGCATGAGATGTTAAAAAAAAATCAAAATCATGCCTGCCTACTGGCTCTTCCTTCCCTGCAGCGGAAATATCTAGGGCTTTTTGGTGTTTTGTTCCTTTATCTCTTAGGAAAGTTTCCAAAAAAGAATTCATTCTAGGAATGAAATAAAATGGAAGGCATTTAAGGCTCCAGAGGTAATTTTGGGCAACCTGGAGTTATAGATAATCACAGGCTGGGGCTAGAATGGAAAGTGCCATCTCACCCATAATTTTAGCCTCTCTTGTCACATTTTGTCACATTAAGGGGCTGTGCTTTGGATGCGCAGATGGAGATGGAGCCCTGACTGCCGGGAGAGGTTTTGCTCTTAACACAGTTTTTTTCCCTGAAGTGCCAAGGCCAATCGGGGAGAAGGAGCTTGCTGGTCTTTGCAGCTCTCCATGGCAGCATTCAAATGGAAGAGGTTTTGCATCAGAACATCGGCATGTAGGGATTTCACTCTTCCTCATTTTCTTTTTTTTTTTAAATTTAAATCCAGCAGGGAATCATGGACTCTTCAGAGTTATTCTGTAGTAGGATCGCCTTGGCTACATTAAATACATGTTTATCATTATTGAGTAAGGTTAACATTTCTGTGGCTAACTGGGAACCATCCCTCCCCACTTTTGTTTCCAGAACAGTTAACGTAGATTCTTAATATGTCACCACTATTTGTGTACCAGCCTCCTTGACTGCTGTCGGCCCTCATCTGGGAATGGCATTTTGTGGTCACTTCAGAAGCCCAGGGAGGCCCAGGCAGAGTGACATGAGCAGGTGGGGCTTTTTACGCCTCCGGGCTTGGTGCCTGGTGCTTAGTGGGCCCACACTTAATGAGCGCTTGCGTCCACACGGGATGATTTATTTCGTGAATGAATTCTAAATGGTTGTGTTTTCCCTGTGGGCGTGGGGCAATGGGGGAGGGAGAGATGAGGGAATACCTGGAGGCTCCCACGTGTGGGCTCTTCCAGGCCTCTGCAGGAAGCTGTTATTTTAAAAAATGTGAAAAGACATTTCAGATCAGCAAATGCGTTCTCTTAGGGGTCATTGTTGTGTTGCGAACACTGAAGGCTTTGTAAAAAGGCAAGGGAAGTACAATACCAGAATGTCTAGTGTGTTTCTGTCCTCTCAGTTTGTAGGGAATGGACTTCTCGGGCTTGAGAGGAGGGGGCGTGCTCTCACCCTTGTTCAGATGCACGTGCCAGGCCGTCTTGAAAGTGACTTGACAAGCATTGCAAATGCAACAGAGCTTAGGATGGATTGTTGATGATAGTATTTCCAGAGCTGGTGATGACAGCTATGAACAGATGTAGATGCAGATGTGAACGAGAGGCCTGGCTCTCGGGTTAGGAGGATGAAGGGGACTTGAGACCAGGGAGGAAGGGATGTGTGTGCTTTGTGTCCAGGGGGAAGAACTGCCCTCTGCCATCTTGGTGACTTCTCCCTTTTCTCTGTTGATGTCAGTTGTTTGCACCTGGCCTTCTCAGTATTGTAAATGTTCACTGATGCCTCGTCTGTGCAGTGCAGAGCTGCTGTGTGGGGACGTCACCAGGGCTCAGAGTCCCACTAGACCAGCAGCTGCAGAAACTGAAGCTAGGGAGGAAAAGAGACTGGTCCAGATTGTCGGGTCAAAATCTGTCCTTCCTGCCCTAGGCTCTGTGCACTCTGTCTCTTTGATGGTGTTGCCTGCACCCACTCAGCCAACCTTCACAGGCTACTCTGTGCAGGTCCCTGCTTGACATCGGGAATACCGAGGTGAGGAGGCCACCTGCCACCCATTTAGTAGCCTTGTCTTGCCAAGGCAGCAACATGCTAATGAAGAGCAGTGGGCACAGGGTGTTGAGTAGCATCATGTCTGAGGGAGTCAAAGAAGAGATTAGCTCTAGCTGGTGTGGCTCAGCAGATTGAGTGCTGACCTGCGAACCAAAGGGTCACTGGTTCGATTCCTAGTCAGGGCACATGCCTGGGTTGTGGGCCAGGTTCCCAGTGTGGGGTGCATAAGTGGCAACCACACACCACACATCGATGTTTCTCTCCCTCTCTTTCTCCTTCCCTTCCCGTCTCTCTGGAGAGAAAAAAAGAGATTAGATCTGGGTCTTAGTGAATACATGGTGAAAGAACAGGGTGAGAGGAAAAATTACCCAAAACACCCCAAAAGCCATGCCTGTCACTGTGCACACAGCATTGCCAGCATCTGCAGACTTTTCTTCCTCACTTACGTGTAAGCTCCTTCAGTGCTGTGGCTGGTTACGCCCATCCTTGTATCGATGGGAGCATCCCACTGCATTTGCTTCTAGCACAGAGGAATCCTTTAATAAACAATTATTAAATTAAATTGAAAGCCTTCTGTCCTTGCCCACATAGTTGGAGCAATTGTAGAAAATTGTGTGATAAGTTAAGCAACAATAGAAGACTCAAATGAACAGCTCAGAGCAACAATAGAAGCAATGTGGCTGTGCAGTTAATGGCTGTGGACTGCAGAAGCCGAAATGAGATAGATGGGAAATCAGGGGTGGGAACTGCCTTTAGCTGCATAAACTCAAGGGAGGTAGGATTTGAGCTGAGGCTTTGGACACGGGGTAATTAAAATTTGAGTGGAAGATCTGAAGGGAGATAGAGTGGCCAGGTTTGGTTGACAGGGTACAAGTATGTATTTTTGGGCTATAGAACAAGCCAGCTTGAGTTCCTGTTAGCAGGGAGTTGGAGAGGAAATTGACAAGCGAGGCTGGGGCTGTGGGCTTTCGGAAGGCAGGGCGGCTTGGTCGGGAGAGTGGCGGGAGGGTGGCGTGTTAACTGTTACAAGCTCTGTTTTAGGGAAATGAACCTAGTAACAGTATTGGGGGCAGATCGGAGTGGGGAGAGATGAAAGTTGGGAGGTCCCTGAACGGGCTTTTGCACAAGTTCATACATGAAGTTTTGAAGGCCACCTGGCTAGAATGGTTACAGTAGGATGGAAGCTGAGGGAAGCTTCCGAGTTTTTCTCCCATCCATCATTGCTCTCGAAGGTTCAGATGGTTTTCACTGCCCGCTGAAAAGCTGCCTCATTGGAACAAAGTCTGTGTGTGACACCAGCCGCAATTCCTAAAATAGCACTTTCTCCCCTTGGCTTGGCCGGGCGTGGGGCTGGAGCTTGGGTGAAAATAGACTCTCCGGAGCCTCTCTTATTGCGGTTTGTCCACACCCGCAGGGTTGTAGAACGACCTTTTCCTAGCCTTGGATGACACCCGATGAGGGATAGAATGGAGAACATTCTTCTTTTCCTCCGGAGTGGTTCCCAAAGCAGCTGCGGAGGGCTGAGGGCAAACTGATCCGGGCTCCGACATCTGGACTCCCAGTTCACCTTCCGGGTGCAGCCTGTGGGTGCGTCCCATGACTGGTGGCGTTTCTCTGCCTGAGGAGGACCTTGCTGAGAGGTTACACGACACACTTTTTAGAATCTGAGAGTAAGCCATTCTGGATAATAAATTTTCTTCAAATTGGACAGTCCAGTCCCTGACAGAAAGTCTTTCTTTTTAATCTTTAAAGAAAGAAGGCTTTTCTAGAAAGTACTCTTTAAAATTTTATTTATTTATTTATTTTTAGAGAGAGGGGGAGGGAGAAAGAGAGAAACAGCAATGTGTGGTTGCTCTCAAGCACCCCCTGCTGGGGACCTGGCCCACAACCCAGGCATGTGCCCTGACTGGGAATCAAACTGGTGACCCTTTGGTTCGCAGGCCCGCAATCAATCCACTGAGCCACACCAGCCAGAGCAGAATGGTCTGTGTATTTACCCTTCATTGGCTTATGATTAGCCACTGGAAAACAGCTCGCTTCCTTATCAGGACACTCAAAGCGAGTTATGAACTGGTCCCTGGCAGCCTCCCCTTCTCTCACGCCCGTTTCATGCGTCACCAATCCCTAACTCACTATTTTTCGTCCTTACTGGTTATTTCTCTCCACCCAGCCAAGCTGTGCACACGTCCTCTCCTTCTGCCTGATAAGCTCTCTCCCTCCTTATCTGCCTGGGGCACTTCTCTTTTTCCTTCAAAACCCAGCTCAGGCCGCCCTTCCTCCAGGCTACATCTGCACGGTGTCCTGCCTCTGCTGATGCACGCTCTGCACCGCTTCCCAGCTGGCTGTCTAGCCGGATCGTGAGAGCCTTTCAGTAACGACTGCATCCGATAACTCTGGGGATGCTTCAGGGTTTTACCATATGCTTGGAGCATGCTGTCTACACAGTGCAAAGGGAGTGGTAGTGATGGTGGTTATTTTGGATCTCATGTAATTTGTTGTCCAGGCATAATGTAACCCTGTCCTGTTGAACCTCAGTATTGCACTGTGCCGCGGGGGCATGTGCGGGGCTGTGAATTAGCTTCTCAAGGTATTCCGGAATCTAAGGAATGTTCGCCCTCTTGCCAATGACCAGAATGGTTGTGGGCCTTCCCTGGGGCATAGCGATGCCTTCCAGGAATGTGGTGCTGGTGAAGGGGGAGGAGCTGGAGGTGGAGCTGGAGGTGATGATGGTAGAGATGGAGCTGATCTGGAGGTGAGGGTGGTAGAGACGGAGGAGGCAGGGGTGGAGGAGACCAAGGCGGAGGTGGAGAAGGAGCTCTTGCCCTCGTTCCAGACTGAGAAATGTCTTCATGCAAGTCCTTGAGGCCGAGTATTGAAGTGGGAGGAGGGGAAGCTTGAAGACCCGCTGTTCTCCCTGTCGCTCCCCCTTCCCTTGGTCTGTGAAACCTCAGCTGCCCTGCTGCCAACCCCTTCACCCCCACCCCTCCTCTCTGTGCAGTCTTCACCCTCTGCTTTTCCCGTTTTCTCAGACCTTCAGCCTCCTCTGTCTCTCCTCTTAGACTTTTCAAAGCCTGATGGAGAAGATCAGTCCTTGGGCGTCGTTACCAGACAGTCCAAAACATACCTTTCTTTCAAGTTACAGCAGGCCTTATCCTCGCACGTTTGACTCTGGCAACACATTCCACATTCTTTCAAGAACCTGTTGCAGAGCTGCAATTATAATTGATTGAGAAATGATCAGACAGGATGAGGAGTGCCTAGGGAGAACTGGATAAATTTGTGCAGAAGCTCAGCGCCAGTGCCCAGAGACCGTTCTTTGGATAACCGTGTGTTTATGTTGGAATATTTCTCACAGCCTGCAGTATTTGTGAGGTCCGTTTGGGTTTTTACTACACTGCCCTTGTGAGCCGGACACTGATGCTGCATGAATGGGATTGCTCGACGAATCACGGAGGAGTGATCGATGAACGCTGGGCTTATCGGAGGGTTTGTGTGGTTCGGGCACGGGCAGAACTTCATGAACTTGTGCTTGGCACATGGTGTTGGTGGCGTGGTTCAGGAAGCCCTGCTGCTTTTCCAGAGGTGGTCTGACTTAATGCACGTGAAGGGATAGTCTCTGGGTCTTAGGTTTTGACATTTTCCTTTTTCTTTTGCTTGGGTTTGTCCCTCATAACTCCTTTTGAAAGAGCATTTTTGAGCTCATTAAATCTGTTAATGTGTGTGTGTAATGCTTAGAGCAGCGGTGGCACTCAGAAAACACTTACTATGTATTAGCAATTGTAACCGTTGCTATTATTTGCAGCTTCTCTGTTTTTTCCTCCCCTCTCCCCCGTGATGTGCTCTTCACCATTTACGGCGGCTGTACTTGGTAAAGTGAGAAACCAGGTGACTCCCGGGGATGACAGGGGCCGCCGTTGCCCTCTTTTCAGCTCCATCCAGAGGTCTCAGAAAGTTTCCAGAGGCCCTGAGATAAAGGCAAATGCTTGCTCTCTATGTCCCCCGGGGCATTTCTCATGAACTTTCTGTCTTCTTGCTCCCTTCTCTCATTGGAAAATTGGGTTGTGACAGGCAAGGGGGATGAGAGCGAATGAAAAGTGTAGGAAGGAGAGGACTCTTCCCTGGCAAGTTGTGATCAACAGTATGTAAAATAGCAGTGGCAGTCATAATGGTGGTAACAGTGAGAGCTGCCGCTTGCTGAATGTCTCCTATGGGCCTGTGAGAGGCGCTCTCCGTGCACGACGCCTTCCGTCTTCACGGCAACCCCCCGAGCCGAGCGGTTTCACTTTATAGGTGAGGAAGCTGAGGTTCAGGGACATGGGCATTTGCCCAAGTGACAAAGCCAGAGGGGGCAACCCAGTTGTGTCTCCAGACCCTTTTCTCGTAATCTCTGTCCCATAATCGACTCTCCCAGGTCACCCAACACTGGAGTGTGCGTACCCCGGGGATACAAGAAGATTTTCCATGGAGTATGCAGGTGCCCATAGTTTTAAGGGAATCAGTTTCTAGATTTTCAGCCTCACCTGTGGACCCTTCCCCAAAATGGATCGGCCTGAGGCCACCCCCACCAGGTCCATGGTTCTTCCTTCCAGTCATCCTTTTTAGTCATCCTTCCCCATCCTCGGAAGGCAAGTCTCTTCCCCCACACTTACCTTACTCTGGTACCTTGATCTGGGTATGAAAACCTCGGGGGACACCAAACAAAGGAACTGTTTGAAACTGCTGTGGGGGGGCCTTCTCGTGAAGGCCCTCCCCGGGGCTACCCCTCTCCACGTTCTCTCTTCCCTGTTCTCCCTTGGTGCTGGAAGCAGGGCCTTTGGGCCGCTTTCTCACAGTAAGGAATGGTGTAACATTTTAAAGATTAAAAAAGCTTGCTCTTGAATTTTTAAAATGAATGGTGGATATCAGATTGCAAGATCCCATTTAAAAATGTGATGAAAATGTTTATTTAAAAATGTCCATGTTTATAATATGCTGAAAATTATGTCCATAGAAATGATTTAGTTTATGATGAAAACTTCAGATATCAGCCTAAGAGTAGGTAAGGTTAAAATTTGTACAAATTTTTTAAATTTCAGAATTCTAATAGAGTTGAAGGGTCATTGTACTGTACTTCCCCCCAGATACTGAAGTTGGGGTGAGTAATTCTTAAGTTTTTTTCTGCTACAGATATATGTATAGATAGAGAAATATATATATTTCTATATAGATATTCTATCTCTCTCTATAAATATATATATATTTCTTCATAGAATATGAAAAAATATATATAAATTTCTTTGTAGAATTCCAGGGGCATGGATCGATGTCTCTGGAAGCTCATGCATTGCTCTTTTGATTAAACACCCTTGAAATTTTGGTGACACTCTTAGCTGTCTAGCTAGTCATGGGGCCATGCATGTCAGAGTGCCTCCGAGGCAAGATGAGGACTGTGTTAGAGTAAGTGATAGAAACCCAGTGCACACTGATGTTAAACAAACAAATAAAAAATTTAGACTTTAACTGCCCAAGTCACAGAAAAATAGAGGGGGCAGCCTCAGGTGGTGCTGGATCCAGGTGCACCAGGGGTCATCATGAAGTTGTTGCTCCATCTTTTGGCTCAGTTTGTTTTCCTGTTGGTGTCATTTTGGGGCAGAGTGTCCCCATGGCTGGTAGAGATGGTCCTTGGGAGCTCCGGCCTTACATGCTGCCCATGTGGCCATCACAGCTGAAGGAGAACATCTGGTCATGAGCTGGTTAGAAGGGCTGAGATCACCTCCCTGGGGCTGGTCCCAGGAGAATGGGTCAGTCCAATTTGAATTGCCTGGAGGGTGGGGGAGGAGAATGGGTCAGTCCAATTTGAATTGCCTGGAGGGTGTTTTGTTATTTTCTTTAAAAAAATCACAGACTCTATATTTTTTATTTTATTTTTACCATTTTTAACTTGAAAGAATTTTCAATTGCAGTTTACTCTCACTATTGTTTTATATTGGTTTCTGGTATATAGCATAGTGATTAGACAATCATATACTTTATATAAAGTGTTCCCCCTGATATTTCCAGTACTCACCTGGAATTATTACCGACTATATTCCTGACTATGCAGGGGTAAGCAAAGCAAGATAAGCGTTGTGAGTGACACTCTTGTGAGTTAACAGAGCTGCCTTAATAATCATAACCTGCATGTCTTTCCATCCACACAACTGTAAGCCTACTTTGGCCCACCCCTGTGCTGGGGGAGGGGTGGCTTCCGAGGTGAAGCTGGGCAAACCGAACCCAGCAGAGTTCAGTAGGAAGGTTAACCCGGTGATCTCGAAGGCTTGCCATTCAGGCTGCAGGTCTGTTTTCCGCAACCGGTTACTCTCCAGGACGTGCTTCCCTCGCACCCGCCGCCGGCCACCATGGGTGGGCGCAGTGACACGGGCGATGCCTTCTGTTCCCTGCTTTGGTAGTTTCAAGACTTCTAAGGAAGTACCAAAAAGAAAAATCCCTTAGCGTATTCTCCTCTTTCTTCTTTCTTTTTCTTTTTCTTTTTCTTTATGACTGTTAGTTATACAATAAAACAAAAAGAAGTTAAAAATTGTGGAACTCCATCTGTGTTAGTCTGCGCAGGCTGCCGTGGCAAAACACCGCAGCCTGGTGGCTGAAACAGCAGAAGTCTATTTTCTCGCAGTTCTAGAGGCTGTGCGTCCCAGATCAAGGCGTCGGCAGGGCCTTCTCTTCCGAGGCCTCTCCCTGGCTCGCGGATGGCTGTCTTTCCCTGCGTCTTCACGCGGTCTTCTCCCTGTGTCCTAATCTCCTAACTTCCTCTCGTGAGCACGCCACTCGGATTGGATGAGGGCCCACCGTGGTAACCTCATGGAACCTGAATCACCTCTTTGAAGCCCCATCTCCAAATGCCGTCACACTGTGGGCTGGCTGGGGGTTAGGGCTTCAACTTTTGAATTTGGGGGAGACAGAATTCAGCCCATAACACTACCTGTTGTTTTAATGTCGTGAAGGGGTTATATTTTGAATACTAATATTAATGTACAAACCTGGTTTGCCATACAAATGAGTAAGGGATTCACCTATGCAAGAGCAAACTAACGATGTCAGGCTTGGTACTTTGACACAGCATGTTATTTGGGTGTACTTTTCCCTTTCATAGGAGTAGAGAGAAGACCAAGTGCAGAGATACAAACAGGTGGTGACTTTACCGAAAGTGCTTGAGAATCAATGGTGGAGATCTGGGCCTTCTGCCTCCCTAAGCTGTTGCTGCAGTAACAGCTTCTCTGAAATGCCCTGACTTTGTTTGCAAAGTGTTTTATGACTCTTTGGGGGGTGGGATTGGAGGCTCCCCCAAGGGGTGCAGGATTTGCACTCAGACCAGCAGCATGCCTTACTGTCTGCCCTGAGCGGTGGGTTACCTAGCCCAGAGCTCAGCTGGCTCTCCTTGTCCCAGGGCTGGTGTGTGAAGGAGTCCTGTCATTCTACGTTTTGTGTCTTGGGGACCAAGTTTGCAAGTGTGGGGGTTTGTCAATCAGTTTGGCCTGAGTCCCTAAAGGGCCAAGTTGTGATGTCAGAGAGAAACCACTGTTCACACCCAGAGGTGTGAGTGGAAAGTCCTCTTCTTTCGGCAGATGACAAGCGGTTGTCATTATTCTCGCTCCTGGCTTATCATTGTTTTCACGTGGCTCGCGTGTTCATCATCTACTCTGTTGATGCTTGTCATGGAATATCACAGCTGAAAGATGGTGGGGGTTGGTCAAATTGAAGTCCTTTCATGTCAAAAACGAAAACCTCCCACCCAAATTTTGCTTACGTCCAGTCCAGAAATTGGAATCGATGCTTTGGAAAGGTTTTTGCTGCAGGACGCGGCTGAAGCGCACAGATGTTACCTGGGAGGAGGATGAAATTTTTAAAAACCCGTCCACATATTACCACCTCTTCATGTGCCAGTGCGGATAGTGTTCAGCGGCTAAGATGCCGTCTTTACCGGAAGCCGGTCACAGCGGTTTTGACAGAGCACGGCTTATTGCCGTTTGCGTGTTTTTGCCAGCTCACCTTGGTTAAGGCGCTTGCTCGCTTTCTCTTATTAGATCCCTGTGGCGGCTGTAACAAAACACGGCAGAGCCGGTGGCTTCAAACAGGAGAAGCGCGTTGTTTCCCAGTCCTGGACGCCAGAAGCCCTAAATCAGGCTGTCTCAGGGTGTCTGCAAGCCACGCTCTCTCTGATGGCCCTCGGGGAGAATCCTTCCGTGCCCCTTCTGGCTTCCAGGGTTTGCTGGCAGGCCTTGGCCATCCTTGGTGTAGAGAAGCCTCACTGCAGGTGCATGGGCATCTTCTCCCTGTGGGTCTCCGCATTGTCTTCCCTCTGTACGGGTCTCCATGCCCGAATTTCCCCTTTGGTAAGGATACCTGTCATATTGGGTCGAGGCTCAGCCTACTGACCTCGTTTTACCTCGAATCCTCCGGAAAGACCCTATTTTCCTGTAAGGTCACATTTTGAGGCCCTGGGAGAGGGTAGGACTTCAACATGTCTTTCTTGGGGGACACAGTTCAATCCATAACTCCCTGAGCTGTACGTCTCCTCCTCCACGGTCCATCACCTGTTCCCTCCTTCAGCCTGAGGACCAGACACAGTCACATGGAGAAAGTGCTTTAGGAACCCCGCCCCCCAAAGTGCTCTGGGCGATGGCAGAACGACCCTGGGACGATAGATGCCTCTTATTCCCAGTATGTTGTATGTAAGTAGCGTGCACGCAGATCTGACACTGGACACATTCTGCGTGATTTTCAATTCAAGGCCCTTTGGGAAGTGGGAGCGTTTGACCTGAGCCCTGGGTTCACCGGAAACAAGGAGCAAGCTGACAGCAGACTTGCAAGGGGAGCGCCACCCCGGGGGTCTGACACGCCTGGTCTCCTGCCTCGTCCTGACTTGCCGGCCACTCACTCTGCCCTGTAGTTCCACATGGTCGTAAATCCTGAGCTATCTGTCCCAACTCTTGAGTCTTTCATGGAGAGCATGGGAGTGTGTGGTGGTTTTATGGACTTGTTTTTATGAATTATAGTTTGGTATTCAGCAGAGGTTCCTTGGGGCAGAGGTTAAGGATATTTTCAGAATGCCTTCTCCTAATAACTTGCAATGGTAAGAAAGCTAGAAAACAAACCAAAAACAACCCTCAAAACCCTCACGCTGACATCGACAGGATTTGGGCTCTTCAACTTCCTTTTACAGAAAGCACAGGATAGATATATTGCTGTTAGAGTATATGCATACCTATGTGTTTTCTATGTGATGCCCAAAGCCCGGCCGAAGTCTCACTTTGTTACGTGGATCTCAGCATTATGCCCATCAACTGGGTCGAAGTCTCCAGGGGCTTCAAATCTTCCACATCTCTTTGCTCTGTTTCATCCCTTCGTTCACCCACTCAACAAGCACACAGCTGTTGATCATCTGCTGCTTGCCAGGCACTGTGCTGGGGTGACGAGAGGAGGACACAAGGTCCCGCTTGCCTGGAGTGCCCACCTGGATGACCTGGCAAGGTTGTCTCCCAGCTCGCTCTCCTGTCTGCAGGCAAAGCTCCCTCCTTTGCGACTGCCACCTGTGTTCTAGGCTAAAAGCCACCCTGTATCTAACTTCACTAGGTATTTACCAGGTTGTCACACCGAAGTTTGCAAAGCCAGAGGAATAGCTTGGCGAGAAGGAATCCTCTTTATGCTGCTCCTAAGAGGTTGCTCTGCGGGCTCTGATGATTTGTAAAACCCAGCTCCATTTTTAACACGGGAGATCTGGTAATGTTTGCCTTTCCTGAGTTTGAGTCCTTTATAGAGTGTTTGAGAGTTGGGCACCGTCGGGAGGGCTTTATGGGAGCGCCTCTCGGTGGGGGGCGATGAAGGTCCGGGATCAACGTAGTTGAGTGGCCGCCTCACGCAGCACTCCACCTGGAAGCATCGCCTCGCAGGAAGTGCTCTCTTCATGGTGAGGTGTCGATGTGGCCGTGGAGGTGGGCACCTCGAGGACTGCTGACGTCACCATGCTGAAGCAGGAGTCGGCACTGCCTTGCACCAGAGTGAAAGGGGCTTGTTGCTTGTTCACTTCCAATGGGAAGACGAGTCCACGTCAACAGGGCCTGCTGTGGCGGTCTGTCCGGCGCATTCCGCCCTGCGTATCCGTCTTTCTGTGCGCTGCCTGAGACAGTGGGCGCCATCGGGAGCGGGCTTGTTCACAGCATTCACGATGAGCTGTCCTGGAAAGCACCTTCTCAGGGAACCAGGGGGCAGGAGGGGAGGTGTCGGCATGGGTGGGAGAAGGGACTGCTGGAAGATGGCCTGGGCAGTGGCGTAATGGCTTGACTTTATCTCACGATGCATCTGGTAATGGTCTTGTTGAGAAAGGAGAGGAAATAAAAGTATATCTGGCTTAAGGTTTTTCGCCCACCCTCTGTACCTTACAGAAGTGCAGACTCTTTAGGCCTCCGGAGAGGCATGTGGACCGACTGGTTTCTTTGGCAGGTGGAGACACTACAGCCCTGGGGGTCAGGGGACCCGTCCAAGGTCACGCCCACTTCCCGGTACAACTCAGGCCCCCGGACTTCCAGCCTGTTGCTGCCTCCCTCCAGCCCAGTCTGCCTTCCACATGACCCGGTGGCTCTTGCTCCATGACTGAAGCTGTTACCGGGCACGTGGAAACAGTACGGCTCTCCTGGTAAATGGTTGGGCACCTTCTGGGTCGCCGCAGCCGTGGCCGCATGGATGCCGCGTGCGATGACAAGGCTGGGGCTTGTTTTTTAAGCAGGGGTCTCATTGCTGCGATTACCGAATGTATCTTTTAAAGATGAATATAAAACAGCTACCCTCCCAAGCAAATCATAAAACAAATTATGCCCTTGCTACTCAGAACTACAGAAAAACAGCAGGCACTTCGTGGCACAGAGAGTAATGGCTGCAATATTAAAACAATGATGGGAAATCCAGGATCCAATGGCTGAAAGGCAGGGAGGAAAACAGTCCCGTAATCCCCCAGGGATAATGGGTCTCAGCGACAGGGCCCTGTGATTTATTGCGCTTAATGTACTTATTTTTATTTGTTCCTTTCAACACGGAGCTTTGTCACTGAAGAGATTTGATAATGGCCCGTTTGCAGTCACTTAGACTCCGTAATAAAGCGGCCCGTATTTGGCTGTCTAGAGCTCCGCAGGCCTCATTGGCATTCCCCCTCCGATGTCACCTTCACTGGCGAGGTGGCGTGGATCGCGATAAGGGCTTCGGGCTGCTTTGCCGCCCTTGCAGATTCACATCACACCACCTGTCCTGACTCCTGCCCACAGAGCCCGGCTCCCTGGGTGGCTGTCCAGACCCAGGCAGCCTCCCTCTCTGGTCTTGTGCTACTTTGGGACAGCAGGAAGGGGCCCCTATCCCGCCCGTAGTCATAGAGCCCGGGGACTTCGCTTTCCTGAGCCAGCAGTGCGAGCCTACCGCGTGCAGCTTGTTGGGTAAGCAAAAATTAAAGCAGAGGATGTGGGTGTGGGAGGGTTTCGGAAAGAATGGGCTTGATTTGAAGGCTGTTGCGTGCGTTCTGATGGCGATGGCCAGCTGCTTTGCAAAGAAGGGTGTGTCTCGTTCAACAGTTTGGGAGTGAGTCAACCTGAGCTTCTCACTTCAGCTTGTTCCTGGGTTTTGGGGAGGGGAGCTCCGCAGAGGGCTGGCCTCATTCCTGCAGGGACTGTCCCTGACCTGCTAAGGCCAGGGGCAGGGCTCCGAAAAGGGCTCCAGGTCTTTCTAATTCTGCGTGTCCTATCTTTGAGGACCTGTTTACCCTCAGGTGTGGTCGGAGGGGCGGGGCTCTGTTCTGTGTCATCCACAGTGCCCTGAAGGCAGTGCTGGGGACCTATTACTTTCAGTAGGGCTTGTCTGCCTAGGAAGGGTGAACAAGTATCTAATTACGGAAAACTCAAATAGCCCGACAGAAAAAGATTCCTGGAAAATGCAGAACGATCTGGAAAGTCGGGGCAAACTAAGCATAGGTGTGGGGGTATGTGCTGTCCCTGGGCCCTGGTACCCGGGGCGCTGCACACTCCGCTGTGTCTGTGCGTTCTTGCAGGGGAGCAGCATCCTGGAGGGAGGGGCTGCTCCCTGGGTCTTAGGCACACTTCCCTCTCCCTCTGCCCGTCAGAAGTCTTCGCAGGCTCCCAAGCCACTCTGCCCCACTGTAGGTACATGTTGGCCTCAAAGAGCCCATGGTGCTGTGTGACCCAGCAGTGCCACTCTGGGTCTATACCCAAGAGAATCGAAAGCAGGGCTTGAGTGGTGTCTGTCCACCCGTGTTCACAGCAGCCCCGTTCGCAACAGTCAAAGGGTGAAGGTGATGCAGGTGTCCACTGATGGACGCGTGGGTAAAGACAGTGTGGCGTGTACTCACGGGGGGGGGGGTTATTCAGCCTGCAAAGGAGGGACATTTCAACACATGCCACCACGTGGGCGAACCTTGAATGTGACTGCTAAGTCAAATCAGCCAGCCACAAAAGGTCAAATATTTATGGTTCCACTTATATGAGGCTCCTGGAAGAGTCAGACTCATGGAGACAGAAAGGAGAATGGAGGTTGCTAGGCTGGGAGGGGAGGGGAGGGGACTGGGGACGTTAGTGTTTAACGGGCACAGAGTTCCAGTGTGCAGAGATGAAAAGGCTCTGGAGGTGGATGGTGGTGATGGCTGTGTAATGGCGTGAACCCCACCTCCTGATGTTCATGCTCTTGCACGGTCCCTTCCACTTGGTGTGAGTGGCCCTTGTGACTTGCAGTAACCATGGACCAGAGCAGAGGTGATGGGATGTCACTTCTGTGGCTTCCTGTGCTGGCTCACTGGCTGTGCAGCCTCTCCTTGCTGGCCAGCTGGCTGACACTGGCGTGCCGCAGAAACCCTCGGAGCTTCCCAAGAAGCTCAGGCCTTCAGTCCTCCGGCACAGGACATGCAGGCTGCCAGCTTCCAAGTGAACTTACAGGTGTGTTCTCCCTCAGAGCCCCCATGTGAGGACACCACTGGGACTCCTTGACCGCAGACAAGGACCCTCTGAACAGAGGACCCACTGAGCCTAAGGCTTCCAAGCTGCAGAAACTGTGAGCTAATGTGTGCTGCTTCAAGCCTCCGCCTTCGCGGTGATTTGCCACGCAGCCGTCCGTCACGGCTGTGGAGGCTCACCTGAGGCTTACTGCGATTTTGTTTCACCCTCGTTTTCCACCCTGGTCCCCTCCGGCTTCCATCTCCCCTTGTCAACTGGGCGAGGCTGGTGGCCTGCTTTTCTTGTTTCCTGTTTATGCTCAGATGCATTCATTTCTGGGGCCACATTATCCTTCCGTGTCTTCTGGCTCTCTTCTGGTTTCTGAGTGGAGGGCTGTGTCCCATCTCCATCGGTGGGAAGAAGGTAGCAGTTAGTGCAGTGTCTGACATCGCTGGATGCGCAGGCACCAACTCTGCCCACCTGCGTGCAGGTGCACTCCTCTGCACCCCCCACCCACTCTCCCATTGGCCTAAGGCTGTGTCTTGCCTCTCCACTCACACACACACACACACACACACACACACACACACATGCTCACTGCACAACATTTGGGTCATTGGACTTTCTGTGCTCTAACTTGCCTGGGCTTACCACCTTGGAGAGAATGGGGTGGCTTGTGCCACGTGCCACATCCCAGTTTTCCTTGGGAAATAGAGTTGCCGCACACAGGTCACCTGGAAGTTTCTCAGGGACCACAGTAGGTCAGTGTGGGGTTAGGGGGGCACAGCTAAAACCTCACACTGAAATAGGGAGGGAGACCAAGTACGTGGTCTGGAAGGGAGGTTCCAGCTGGGGCTGAAAGCCCAGGTGGGGACAGTGAGGGGCCAAAGTGCTGCTCAGACTTGGCTGTATTCCAGAACCACCTGGGATGCTTCACGTCTCCTGCTGCCTGGGCCCCACCCCCAGAAGGACTGATTCAGCTGGTTTCCAGTGCAGTTGGGCACTGGGGCCAAAAACTCTCTAGGAGATTAGCATACGACACACAGCCAAGAGTCAGAACACTGGAAGGAGGGCCTCTTTATGTCGGGGGGTTGGCCAGGAAGCAGAGAAGTTGGGGGCCAAGGGTAGGGGCCACGGTCTCTGCCAGCACCATAACCCCCACCCCACTCTTAGAGGCAGACACTGTATGCTTGTGGCCTTGGACTCACGGATTCCAGGCTCACAGCACCGGCTTCCAGGACCCCAATTTGGGGGCCCAGTGAGTCATACTCCTGCTTTCCTGTGCATTTAATTGACCTCTGCATCTTCCGTGTGTCCACTCACTTCTCACTTCCTGTTCAACACACAGAGCAGGGACCGAGGTTTGGGTCGCACAGACGGCCTTTGTCACTGCCCCGAGTTAGGGGCTACATCTGGGCTTTGTGGTCTTCCCAAGTTACTGGAGTTGCTCTTGATGAGAGGTTCTAGACTGCAAACGCCTCGTGGGTAGGGACTCTATTTTTGTGTCTTCTGCAGCGAATGGCATGGTAAGTTACCTGTCCTGGGTGCTTTGCACCAATGCATTTGGCGATAGATTTTAAAAGCTTCTGGAAGTTGAAGCTTGGAGAACCTAAGGTGGTTACTTAGGGAGGTGAAACCCGTGCTGATTTTCGCCCTATCAAGATCTGTGAACTGTCTGTTAGCTCCGCCCACTGCCTTCTTTGCCCTGCTGTTTTTTTCTCCTTGGCATCACCGTTTGCTCCTGTGTTGTGTCATGCACTCGAACGTAAGCTGATGACGGCAGGGTTTCTTTCTCCTTAGGTTCTGTACCTTGAAGGCTCGCGGTCAGTAGTTGTTGAGCGAATGAACACGGGGGGCCTGCAGCTGGGACCCAGAGGGGGAACTAGACGGAGCTAAGGCTCGTTCCTGTGGTTGAGCCCTGGGAGGAGCTGCAGGTTTTCCAGCGGGAGGGCTGGAGAGCTGCAAGTTCATTTTATTTCACCTACCCTCTTGGAAGCAGTGTCTTCTTTGTCAATTACAATGTGTTTCTTTCTGAGCAGTTACCTTGTAATGGAAAAGACACCTCTGCAGGCTTCAGTCTTTTATGTCCTCCAACCCGAGCCCTTTCCCCTGCTGTGGCTTCAATAATGCATCACTTCATAAGTTCACGGACTTCAGTGTGTTTCTGCTCAACCTCAGCTAGGTAGTCCAATGAAAATTAACCAGTAGGTTTGATTCAAAGTCACCTCTTGACCTTTTCCCCTTTCACCACCGCCCTCACCCCTTGTATGCAAAACAGTGTCTCATCTGTCTTTTAGTGAGTGGGAACGTGTGCACGTGGGCTCCCAGGTGTGAATGGATGTATTGATTTATTTTATAATCAAAGATCCATGAGAAAAAAATAGCAGTGTGTTAGGGACCTACAAGGTTAGGGACCTGAAGCAAACTAACGTTTAATGAGAGTGTTACTGGCATGCCAGATTCAGGATTGGTGGTGGCGGCTGGTAAATTGTCATGTGTCTTGACAAGGCTCCGAAATTTACTCAACATACATTCATTCATTCAGTGGCTGAGGATTCATATGTATGAAGCACCTGGGTGGTAGGTGCGGTGAATGAATGCATCTGTTCGCCCCAATTCTCCACACCTTTCTGAACTGCTACACACTAATAGTAGTGCATTTCTGCAGCCTTGCGTCTGGGCCCAGGCCCGTATGACTTTGTTTGACGTGGAGGATGAGTCAGGGTGATGGGGTTCTGGTTCTCACTTTAGGCCTTGGAAGCCCCCTTCAGTGTTGCTGCTTTTTTTCCGCTGCCTCTTCGCTTTGGCTGCGAGAACAAGCACATGCTTTAGCCCGCTGGTCTGAGGGGGAGTGGGCTGAGAGGCACTTGGAGGAGAGCTGCTCGGCCAACCCACAAGCCTTTGGTGAGAGGCCAAGCTCACCCTCGATCCGCCGAGCCTCAGCTGACCGGCAGATGCATGAGTGCAAATTGTTGATTATGCCTCCAGACAGTGCATTTGAGATGGTTTGTTACGCAGCACTAGTGGGCAACAGATGGCTGATACAGTGGGGTGTTGATATGACTCAGGTGTGGATCCTCTTTGATGGTGTGCTCTGGAGTTTGGTGATGGTGGTGGGAGGGTCAGGCCAAGATCATTAACTCCTCTGGGGCAGAGAGAATGCCACGTGCCTTGAGGAAGGACTCAGTCAGGGGAGTTTCAGGAGGGAGAGTCCGCTGGGTGAGGAATCAGAGGAAACCTTGTGGAGGGGTGGCCTTGGGAAAAGGTGTTTTGAGACCATGTTATTATCACAATTCAGAACAAAGAAGCATTGACTACAGGTGTCTGAGTTTAAAATCTGTGATGTCTCGGAACTGATTTCTCCTCAGAACCAGTCCCATTGATGCCAGTTTCGCATTAAATAGCTAATGACTTTGCTTTCAGTGGGCCAAAAGAAGGCTCTTAAGACTTCAAGCTAAGTTGGTGTCAGAGAGCAACATACCCCTTCGATAAACAGCTCATATTTACGGTGTTCACCACGAAGAGTTACCCTCCACGTGTTTGGCATCCCTACCGAGCGCCAGGGCGGTGATTACTCAGTACTGCAGAGGCTTGATCTCATGTAATTCTCCTCGCCATCCTAAGAAACGTGACTAGGTACTAGTGGTACTTTTTCCAAACACGTTAACCATGCCAGAGAGGGTGGGCTACGCGCTCGAGTCGGGCAGCAACTTCAGAGTCTCCCTGTGCGCCCTGCACCTGCCTCTTCCCTTAGGTTGTCATCATCCTCTCCGTTTGTTTTTGCATCACCCACTCACACATAAAACCATGCTCTGCACAGAGTAGGTACTAAAAGATATCTGTTCAAGCAAAAACAAAAAAGAATAAATCTATTAAGAAGGAAATAGTGGCTTCACTCACCTCCCTATGGAAGTCATAGCCTGGTAAGGAGACAGATTTCAGTTCTGATCCTTACAGGACAATGGGGCAAGCTCAGAGCTGGAACTACTAGAAATATTTAGGGGTATTTGGAAGCGCCCAGAGGGGTGCTCTTGATCTAGCCTAGAAGGGTAACACCTTCCGGAAGTGGTGAGCTCTGAAGTGAGTCTTGAATGAGGCATTTGAATCAGACAAGGGAGAAGCAAGGGGCTTGCCTGCGGAGGAGATGTGAGTGGACCTGAGCCATACGCTGGTCCCCAGCGTAGCTTCTGGGACATGGTGGTGCCCAGTTATCAGTGCTGGGTGAGGAAGGCGCTGGCAGTGGGCCTTCTGAGCTGCCAGGACGAAGAGATCAGCGAAAATTCGGGTCTCCACAACCTTGTAACCTCTGTTTCCAGCTTCCTAAAGGCAGTGTTTGGGAAACTTTCGGGAAACTGAGGCAGCACAACGAAAGGAGCCGTGACTCAGTCCTAAACAACGCTAGGACCTGCTGCCCAATAAGGCTGGCTTATCAACGAGATAGCGGTCCTCTGGAGTAGATAGATGTTGGCATTCCGCAGGTGAAACAGGGGTTTGCAGCAGCCCACGGTAGCCCAGCCCTCATTAGAATTGTACCCAACAGCTCTGGGTTTCTGAGATTCTTTCCTGATGACTCTCAGAGACCCAGATCTGAACCCCAGCCCCAGCCTTTACCTGTGAGAGTTTGGGGAAGTTCCTTAGCAGCTTTCCAGGCTTTTGCCCCTTCACCTGTGAAACAGGGATAGAATCCACATCCTAGAGTTGGATGGATTAATTTGTTAAAATATAGCTAGGATTTTTTCTTTTCATTTTATCACCAACAGTGTGCCTGGCATTCTTTTTAACCTGGGTGTGAGTGGGTTTTTTTTTGACATTTTGAATCCTTACAGAAAGCTCTATGGGAGAACCATGGTGATGGCCTCCACTTTCTAGATGGCCTTGGACAACTTGCCCAGGGCCACAGGACTAGTTAGGGGAGAGGCCAGGATCGGGGCACCCAGAGTCACGCTCTTAGCCCCTAAGCTGTACTGACTGTTCCTAGAACCCGACAGGTGCCTGCAGGTCCTTAGTTCCCCATCCTCTTCTCTCTTTTGCAGATTGATTGATTGATTGCAGAGAGAGAAAAAGAGGGAGAGGGAGGGCGGGGGGGAGGGAGACAGAGAAAAAGAGAGACAAACATCAATTTGTTATTCCACTTATTTATGCATTCATTTATTGATTCTTGCTGTGCTCTGACTGGGGATCAAACCTGCAACCTTGGCGTATCAGGATGATGCTCCAACCAACTGAGCTACCCGGCGAGGGCCCCCGCCCTGTTCTCTCCTTGGCAGACCTGACTGCCATTGTTCTCTCCCGGTCCTGGGCAGACAGTGGGTCTGCATGGACGGGAAGGCTGGGTGCGCTCCCGGCTTCTGTGTGTCAGGCACCTGGGGGCTCCCTTTCAGCACTGGCAGGGCCGGTAATCTGTGTTTGCCTGAGCATTTATCGTCTGTTTACCCTCTGAGATCGCACACTTCCCCTGGAGCAGAGGGCATGTCTGTTTTCCTAGACCACACTGTATTTCTGGCATGGGGTTGGTCCCGTGTCCACATCAAACACTCTGTGAATATTGAATGAATGAACAGATTTCCGTTCACCTCTCTCCTCCCCTGTCCTCTGGTCACTGGAGACCACCCTTCAGTCAAGACCCCGTTCTTGAGCGGCTGACTCAACCAGCAGCCTGAGCCTGTCTGTTCCGCTGGCGTGTTCTGTGGGTGAAGCTTCCTTTCCTTTCTGCTGCTGAGCCCCAGTGGGACCCCCAGCAAACACCAAGGCCCAGAGCCCACTTCCCTGCATCGGATGCTCCCAGCGAATGGTGTTGACATGATACAGAGACCCTACTTGAGAACCTCTGACTTCCGACTTTGCTAGCACTTCAGAGGAGGCCAAGAAAAAAAATTTAGGGAAACCGTTTTGTAGAGTTTTCAAGTCTGTATTCTTCGAGCTCCCATCTTTCAAACTTATGAATGGATGGACTCCAGAGGGTAGGCTTTCTTTTCTCCCATTGACAAAAAAATGTCACAAATGGTCATAAGGCATGCTGGTCGTGCACAAAAGCCCGCCTGGCCCAGCAGGGAGCGAAATTACTGGACCCGTGCCATGGAATTGTCAGACGGCTACCCTTGCAAACTTGACACAATTAAAATGAGAAGATGATACAATTGAATAAGAATCTTTTACATTTATATTGAATGAAGAGGCTTAAGGGGAAAGCTCTTATAATTAAAAGGAGAGCCGTGATGCTTCTGAAGGGAACTGGGTAAGAATTTCAGAGGCAGATGGCCCCCGTTCACGGTGCCGAATTCTACTTCGGAGTCTGGGGCTTTCTTTGGGGGAATGAGGCATGGTGCTGGACAGAGCTCAAGCTTCAGGGTCAGGCAGGCCTCGATTTAAATCGGGCACTTGACTAAGTGTGCGGCTGACGCTTAAGTCAGCTGCTGAAAACACCACCAGTTTTCTCATCTCTCAAATGGGTGAAATACTCGACAAGACTGTTGTGAGTCATGTGTGAGGCTATATTTGTAGGTCGTGGGGCTCAGGGTGTGTCAGCCCCTCCTCCCCCCCTCTGTGATCTGAATACTTTGTGTGACTAGCAACGTTATTACATTTCCCCACTGCACACACACCCCGCTTGGATGTGAGGAAGATGGAGAGGCTGTTGGAAAGGCAGCGGGGAAGCATATTTTTGTAGATTCTAGAAGATTTTAACAAAATGGAAGGGAAGAAGGCAACTTAGCTTCTAGGAGTCTGTTTTTCAAACAGCGTTCCTTGGTGGGCTTGCAGGTGTTTGCTGAGACTTTTTTTGTAATTAACTTTTTTCATCTACACTTTTTAAAATTGACATTTTGATGTCATCTCAAATTAATATAACTCTCTTCTGGGTCATCTGCATGACCACTCATGACCAGGCACTGGCCCTGCCTTGGCACCAGGGAGTCGCTGCTTTGGCACCGAAGGATACCTCTTTAATTGTGGAAAGCTCGTGAGGGGACACAGGTGGCTTCCCGTGTGAAGAAGGCACGAAACTGGGGGCACCAACCTCAGAACAGCCGGCTGATGAGGGCAGAGTGAACCAGTCTCCCCCGGGAAAGTGGTTCTGTAGCGACCATCCTGTGAAGTTCATCTAAACTTACTGATGCTCAACTTAATTTCAGAAAAGGTACCTCGTGAGTTTGTTTTGCTCCCGGGATTGTTGTAGAGCCAGGGGTCCTGGGCGTTGCCGCTTTGCCTGATACTCAGGGCTCTTCTCTTTGACAGGAATTCTGGTCCCCCCCTCACCCCCCTAACTCCTGCTCTCACCTCAGTTTATTTACCACTTCCTCAGCTTTCTCTCAACACCTTGCCAGGTCAAAATTTACTCTCTGTGGTTTTGAAGACCCTGGAGGCAGTTTTCCCAGTTGATTTTGACAGCTTCTGTGAGGTGTGTTGTTTAACTTCTCTCTTTGGTTACCGGTAATTGCTGGACCGGAAGCCTCTCACTGGACAGTGCCTGGCACTTAACACTCAGTAACTATCTGCTATTTAAATAATTTTTTCACTTTAATGTTTTACAGTTTAGTGTTTAAATAACATCAGAATAAAAACTATTTAAGCTAAAACCAGGGTTCCTGCCAACCTCTTTTCCACACACGTGGCCCTGGTCACTCAAGTTCAAGGAACACTGTGAGAGGAATTACTTGAAGGGGATCGGATGGCCGAGCTCTGGTGTAGGCAGGCAGTAGGAATGTATCTGGTCCACGTGTCCCTGCCAAGCACCTGGGGGCAGGGCTGCCTCGGGCCAGGATCCCAGCCTACAACTCACCTTGGCCACTCACTTACCTGAGATGCCGATGGGGTGCTTTGTTGTCTAGGGCCACTGTTTCTGGGTTTGGTGTCTCCTGAAAGGTCACGGTAAAGGCTGCATTCATATCTTTCATGATCTGGGGAGACCTGGGCTGCAGCGTGGGTCCAGAGTTGTGTAGCTCAGGTGAAACCACACTCGGCCCTGGCGGGTAGCGGCATTGCTTACATCTAAAGCTCAGTCTCACCATGGTCAGGGCTCACCGGAGTTCTTTATACTCATAGCTTTTCTTAACAGCCTTTACAGGTCACAGAGCACATCAGCAGGCTGCTTATTGTTCTGCCTGTATCACAGGGTCCTTCCCACAGCCAGGTGATGTCCAGGAGGGACTCACGGTCCCATTTTGCAGATGAACAACAGACTGAGGCTTAGAGGGGATTGATTGGAACGTGGGGCTTGGGACTGGAGGTCTTGTGGCCTGCCCCCTGCCTTCGGCCACCCAAAGGAAGGCTGTTCGCCTTCTCTGGGCTGGTCTGGGCTCCAGTCTCAGAAAGGTTGACCTAGGATACCAGTTTGCAATCATGTGGGTCAGTAGCAACTTAATTTTATTTTCAGTAACTTAAAAAGGGGTAGTTTCTGCTCAGTTCTATGAAAGACGCTGTTGCTTGTGGAATACACACCCTTGTGCCAAACAAAACTGGCTTTGAACTCTGGCTTCGTCACGGCCCGGCTCAAGCGGATTACCTGTCATCCAAGCCTCTGCTTCTATGAGGGTAAAACGGGGACGCCAGTGTTTGGTCAGAACAGGGAGAAGAGGAGTTAGCATTTGAAAACTGCCTCCCTTGGCTCTCATACCCATTCCGGTTATTATTGTCATTTCCCCAAGGTTTTTGCTGCCCTTTTATTACCTTTTTTTTTTAGTGGAAAGCTTCACAGATGCACATGCTGTTGGTACTGTCATGGGCTCGGGTTCAGGTTCAGGGTGACGGCCTTTGTGCTTGACAGGCACCTCAGAAGCTGCAGGGAGCTCAGAATTCCAAGAAAAGGAAGGGGGTTGACCTGAGCGGTCAGGATAACCTAGAGATACTCTTGGTCATTGTCCCTCGGAGACGAGGGTTGGCTTTTGGAGTCAGTGCGTGTGTTTCCCAAAGATAGTGATCTGCGGGAGGTGGGAGGCCTCCCTTCTGCTGGGCAGGCTGATCAAAGGCCGGGTGCCAGCCCCCGGCAGTGTAAGCGGTGACCTCAAGAATCTGGCAGCTCTGCGGGACGGTGGCATGCAGCCTTCCAGGGCCTCCCCCATATGGCCCTGCCTGGTGTCCCACAGATTGATCCCTTGCTTAGCTGTGACATTCCAGCCAAGCTCAACAGTTGCTCGGATGTGGCGAGTGCTTTCCCACGTCGGGCCCTTTGCCTGGGCTGGCACGGTGCTAGGGCCTCAGAAGAAACGTGGGGTTTCATAAGGTGGCAGCTTCTCCCGGGCTGACTCACCCGACCCGTAGCTGTGTGTGAAGGCCACACTCTTTAGTGCCACCCGAGGAGGGAGGTCCCACGTACGGTGGCCCAGGATGGTCTTTGCAAATGTCTGAGTGCTTTGACCTGTGTGTGCCCAGCAGCCTGGAGGGGTGGCTCAGAAATGACCGGTAAATGGAGTCAAGCATTGTGGACAGAGGCCTGTCGTGCGGGCCGAGTTCCTGCCCTCGGGCAGCTTGCGCTGTGGTTGAGGGCGAGCCAGCTGGGCCGAGAGCAGAGGCCACGCTGGGCCTAGACCTGCAGTCAGATCGTTTGTTTGTGTGTTTGTTTCGAGTCATCACACAAATATCTGTTGAGCATGACTGTACGTGAGGCTCTGCTCAGGGGCCGTGGGTCTGGCAGTTAACCAGGTGGCCAGACGCCCTGTCCTCAGGGACCTTATGTTCTGGTGGAGGGAGGGAGACTGAGAAACAAAAGAACCAGAACACCGAGTCTCCTGTGGAATCGCACACAGTACATCCTCCAAGGCACCGTCTTTGCTCCATACCGTGCGTGCCTGTGTAGAATGTGCACCCACGCGTTTGGCCCAGACTTTCAGAGAGAAAAAGTGTCATCTCAATTGTTTAATTCCATTTTTACTTATTTGTATGTAGATATTGTTTCTTGTATTCTAAAAGAATTTCAGCATTTATTTTTGAACGTATTATGGTGCAAGAAATTTTACGTAACAGGTAATTACAGAACACAAGAGCAGATGCAAGGTGTTTCAGCCACGACCCATGTGTAACGCGCCTCCTTATTTTTCCCTCAAAAATTTGGGCAGAAAATATGTGCATCGTACATGGCAAAATACGGTACTTTCTCACAAGTACGATGGGATGGAAGAAAGCCTAGGTGGGTGGGAGGAGGGGGTTTGGGTGTGGGTACGGGGGGTTATAGTGTGGAGGGGCAGAGTGTGCAGGTTGAAGTTGGATACGGAAGGATTCTCAGAGAAGGTGAGTTGAGCCAACACCTGAGAGGGCGAAGGAGTGAGTTGTGGGGATGCCTGGGGAAAGAGCTGAGGCTAAGGTCAGTGCAAAGGCCCTGTGGCCATTTCTCAGCTGCTAATTAGAGACCTCAAGGAGGTTCAGTGGCTAGAAGGGAGGGGGCATGGAGGAGAGTAGACGGGGATGAGGTCAGAGAGAAATGAGGGCCCAGTTGGCCAGGGCCTGGTGGGCTGGGGGCCATGGGGGGAGTGGCATGAGCCCACTTATGTATGGGGGTCACAGGGCTGTTGCAAGGTGGCAGCCAAGCATCGGCCTGGCTGGTCCCTCGGCACAGCCTGGTCCTGGAGGCTATGCGCGGCCCATCCACCATCTCACATGGGAAGGGTCCTGCGCGGCTGAGACGGAAACGCTGACAGCCGGTTCCCCTGCCCGGGCCCCTCTGGAGCGGGCGGCCCTGGCGATCTTTCCAGATGCTCTGACCCAACCTTCTTGTGTTAATGATTCAGAAACGGAAGCCCAAAGTAACGAGTTTTCTCATTTTCAACATAATTCATCCCTCTTGTGTGTCATGCCTCACGGCCCCTGTGGATTTGTGAAGAGGCTGGGGTGATTTGTGGTCCAATGTGAGGAAAATTGGATTATGGAGCGATAAATTAAAAGAGTGCTCCATCAGTCTGCTGAAATCTCCATAATTTGGGGCTCTTGCAGTTCAAGGCAGTCTTAGCGAAGAAAGCCGAAGAACAAGGGAAGCAAATGAAAATCCCCACTCAGTTACGTGCACCTGTCACCGTCCGACCGCATCCCGGGAGTTGACTCGAAATGCCCAGTGAGGCAATTAATTTGAGTGCTCTGGGTGATGTACGGAAGTTTTATTTGCATAGCGCATTATTTACCGTCTTTCGTTATTTTATATGACAGAGGTCAGCAGTGCTATTCCGGTTTTACGTCTGATGAGACGGTCTTTGCCTTCCGGGATGAATTTCACCCCTGGTGTTTTTTTCCTAAGCTTTAACAGCGCCCCCTGCTGGGAAGTCCCCCAACCAGCCTGTGCTTCCATCCCTGGCCCCTTCATGGCAGCTGGGGACAGAGGTGGTAGCCCATTGGCACAGTCTGGATGGACGTTCCATCGGCTTTATACACAGGCATTTCATTTCACTAGGTCACTGTCCTTTTTCACGAGCAGAAGGACGAGGAGTATGGAAGGACACGGGTGGATTTGCTGGTGCGGAAAGGGCAGTAGCAGCTACTCCGCAAAGGTGCCTCCTTGGGAGATGTTTCTTCCACGTCCGCGGTCAGTCTTTGCTGCTCCCACCCCTGGGGCGTTTGTAGCACCAGCCTGGTGTCCCGGAGAATAAGCCCCAGATGTCGGGGTTGGCACTTTCACACACAGGAAGGGGTCCCCCA
>PVKM010016384.1:0-26813 GCA_004027735.1 Carollia perspicillata
TACATGCTGCTAAGGTTTTTGAGGAAATTCACCACTTTTTTATTTTTAAAGAGGACACAAATCAAACGTGGAATTATCTAATGATATGCTTTAAAAGAATCCTGAAATACCATGAGAATCGGAGGTGCAGGTGAGTCAAGTGTTTTGCTCAGGGCAATAGAAGGTGCTGATACTGGGTGTACAGCTCAGGTCCTGTGCCTTCACTCCAGTGTTCTTTCTTAAAATCTGCCAGGTCTAGAGAACTATAATAAATCGTTTTTCGTAGCTGAAAATTTTAGAATCTCGACCTTCCTGCAGTTTACTGTAGATGTCAATCCATCGTTGCCGTTTGCATCAAAACAAAATTTCTTTCTTTTCCCTCGTTTTCTAAAGGCACTGCTGCTTTTTGTAGAACCAGGATATTAAATAGATTAAGGTTTTAAGTTCCAGGAGGAAATTGGCGGTCACAAATAATACCATACTTTTCATATTGAAAAATTGTTTGGTAAAGTTTATTTGTTGTTACCTGAGCTTAACAAGAAGAATCACCTCGTTAAAAGTGAAGGCTCAACAGTAAATGGCCTCAAATCTGCTCGTTTTGAAACAGAGATTCTTTCTTTCTTTCTTTTAAAGATTTTATTTATTTATTTTTAGACAGAGGGGAAGGGAGGGGGAAAAAGAGGGAGAGAAACATCAATGTGTGGTTGCCTCTCACATGGCCCCCACTAGGGACCTGGCCCACAACCAGGCGTGTGCCCTAACTGGGAATCGAACCAGCGACCCTTTGGTTCGAAGCATGCACTCAATCCACTGAACGCCCCCAGCCAGGGCTCACCCTTTGTTTCTTTCTACTTTTTATTGAATTTATTGGGGTACATTGATTAGTAAAATTATATAGGTTTCAGGTGTACAATTCATAATCCATCATCTGTATGTCGCATTGTTTATTCCTCAACTCAGTCTTTTAATCATCACTTATCATCTCCCCAATTCCCTCATCCACCTCCCCCCTGTCCCTTTCCCTCTGGTACTCATCATATGGTGATATATGTCTATGAGGTTTTACTTATTATTATTTTTTGCTTAATCCCTTCACTTTTTTTCACCCAGCCCCTGAACACCCCACCACCTTGACAGCTGTCAGTCTGTTCTCTGTATCTGAGTCTATTTCTATTTTGTTTGTTGGTTCATTAGATTCCACATGTGAGTGAAGTCATATGGTATTTGTCTTTCTCTGACTGGTTTGTTTCACTCGGCATAATGCTCTCCAAGTCCATTCATGCGGTTGCAAAATGTAATAGTTCTTTTTTTCTTTTTTAAGTCCAAGTAGTGTTCCATTGTGTAAATGCACCATGGCTTTTTTATCCATTCATCTATTGATGTAAACTTGGGTTGATTCAAAATCTTGGCTATTGTAAATAACACTGCAGTGAACATACGGGTACATATATTCTTTCAATTCATTTTTCAGGTTTCTTTGGATATATTACCAGAAGTGGAATCACTGGGTCATAGGCAGTTTCATTTTTTATTTTTTGTGGTCACTCCATACTGCTTTCCACAGTAGTTGCACCAGTCTGCATTCCCACCAACAGTACATGAGAACTCCTTTTCTCCACATCCTTGCCAGCATTTGCTTGTTGATTTATTTATGATAGGCTTTCTGATAGGGGTCAGGTGATATCTCACGGTGGTTTTAATTTGCATCTCTGATGATGAGTGACGTTGAACATCCTTTCATGTGTCTGTTGATCATCTGTATGTCCTCTCTGGAGAAGAATCCACTCAGGTCCTTTGCCCATTTTTTCAATTGGATCTTTTTTTGATGTTGAGTTTTATAAGTTTTTTATAAACTTTGGCTATTAACCCCTTATCAGATGTATCATTGGCAAATATGTTCTCACATTCAGTGGGTTGTCTTTTCATTTTTGCTGTGAAAAAACTTTTAGTTTGATGTAGTCCCATTTGTTTATTTTTTCTTTTGTTTCCCTTGCCTGAGACAATATATATAAAAAAATACTGCTAGGAGAAATGTCTGACATTCACTGCTTATGTTGTTCTTGGACTGACTCAAGGTTGGCCACTAAGCATGTTCCTCCCATAAAGCTACCCTTTGTTTCAACTAGAAGGCTGCTTTGAATCTATCTGCTCTCAAAATGGAGTTTTTCCAGGAACTGGGAAAGGTTTCTGGTGTTTGGCCTCACTGCCCATTATTTCTCTCACTAGTTTGGTCTTTCTGAAAACAAAGAATTCTCTCTGATATGCAGTGCCTGCTTCTGGGCTCAAGTGTTTCTAGAAACACAGGCCTGTCTTGGATGTTGTGGGTTTAGCTCCAGAGCACTGTACTTAAGCAAGAGAACAATAAAGTGAGTTGTAATCTTTTTGCTGATGGAGGATCTTGTGGAAGAAGGTTTTTTTAAAAAAACCCAAAAAGCCAAAAACAACAAAAACCACACCTGTGAAGCATAATAAAATCAAAGAGCAATAAAAAGAGGTATTCCTGAAAATTGTTTTCAATTTGATAATTACATTCAATAGTCCTGTAGTAAGTGTTTATAATATGCTGAGTGTTGGGCCACATGTTGGGATACAGAAGTGCTCAAGATGTAATATCTCCCCTTAAAGAAACTTGGTCTGATTTGGATGAGATAAAGACCTAGAGAAATGATTCAAGTATAAAGTAATGTGTGTTTAAAAAAAAGATGGGCACAGGACTCTAGGTTCACAGCGGAAGGTAAGGAATAACTTTGATGTAACTGAGGGTTAGACCGAAGTCAAGGTTTTGTCCTCCATTAACACTTGTATGGATCGGTCACCTAGTTCTTCTAATTAGCATGCTAAGCAGGAATGATTTATAGTGTTGGCTAGCAGAGACTGTGGACCATGAAGGAAAGGGATAAAAAAAAAGTAAATTTCTGTGCATTGCTGTGGGGGTCTGGGAGTACAGGGTTTAGCAGTGCAGGCACATGGCAGAGTGAAGTTTTCAGAGGTGAGGAGAAACGAATTAAATGAATAAATAACACCTGCTCTAGATGGCGACCCAGGAGCTGTGGGAATCATCTAAAAGTGAGAAGCCTGGGAATAAAGAATAAACTTGTGCCTGTTACAGTTTTGCCTGAGGCCAGCCCTGCTTAGTTTAATTTGACACTTTTCTGGAATGTATAATATGTAACATTACCTAAATCACCCTTGGACTTTGGAGTAAATGCTAATGTCTCGTTAAAGTTATTACTATTGCTTATTCAGTATGCATTTCAATAGGGACTGCTTTTAATTAGGATAGTGTTTCAGTTTGTCCATCAAATAAACGTAAAATAACCAGCTATTATAGTATTTATATTAATGTTTGAATAGTTATCAAATGTCAACTGCACTTCCCAGGAAATCCCAAAATGTAACATTTTGTATTTTCAAACAAAATAGTTCTTTCGAATGCATTACTTACATCAAACTCTGTATGGGGTTATGTTTGCTTTTGTCAGAGGAGGTAATTCACTGTAATTTATTTTCCTAGAGGGAACGTAGAGGTGAGAAAAAGGAAGGTGAGAGAGAGAGTAGGAGATGTCTGCATCTCTTACCACGCTCCTTGCTTTGCAGATTCACTTTCCTTATTTTTTCCCAAAAATTCCATTTTTGGGAAATGATGTTTTTATTTCAAAAAGAATACTTGAATACCTTCTCCTAGACTTCCAAATTATTAACATTTTGAACATTTACTTTATACACACACACCTTATCCTTTTCTCTCTTTTCTCAGATTAAAGAAATCTATTATGCTATCTGTCATTTTTGCTGTAAAACACACGAGTAATTAAATAAACTTAATACTACCTGTACATACAAATGCTCTAATTATTTTAAAAGGTTTTTTATCATTTGATGAATTAATATCTTTTAAAAATCAGGTAAAAAGAGTCTATGTTCTACAGAGCCAAAAGAGCATAAGGTCTCATGGAGTGTTGGTGTTAAATGTGGAGCCGCAGAAATAACTACATTCTATTCTTCTCAAGCATTGGCCCCCACATACAGTACCATTTAGAATTTTAGAGCCTGCGAAACAAATACGTATCTCCATAAATTTAGAGCCATATCTAACGAGGCTACCCTAAGTAAGAAATATCTTTGAAATGTTCATTCTTAAAACATTTTCTTTAAGACAATAGTTTCATTTTTCTTCATGATATACCAATTTGTGTTGAATATTAATATTTAAATGTATTAAATGTAAAAATTAACTATATGTAAAATGATGTTCATTACAGTAGTGTCTGTAGAAGGAACTATCTGGAAACAACCTAGATGCCATTCAATTAAGAACAGGTTAAATAAACCAATTACTATTGAATATTATATAGCCATTCAAAAATTAGGGGAAAATTTGTGAGATGGTCAGGAGGCATTGTATGAAAAAGGCAAGACTTGAAACAGTCTTTATAGGGTGGCTTCCATTTGTATAAAATAAAAATGGTATTCAGAAAATTTATAAAACAAATGTGTGTCGAGTATCCACTGTACATTGCATTATTTTAGGTGTTTGGGTTATGGTGCTGAATGAAACAGAGTATTCTCATGGAATTTATATTCTAGTTGAAAGAGAAAGATAATGAAAAATATATAGTTATGTCATATAATGATGGTAGTATTAAAGACACTAAAGCAAGTTAGGTGTGATAAGGAAAAATAGGGAGTGTAGTTGCTGTTCCCTCGTAATAGTCAGGGATCATGTGACATTTTGGCAAAGGCCTGAGATGGGTAGGAGCAGAGGGAGGAAATAAGGATAGGAATGATATCTGTGGTTTTATCATTTTGAGTTTTGAGTCATGTAAATATTTTACTTAATGTAAAATAATACAAGAATTAAAAAACCTAACATTAAACATATGTGTATAAATTAACCTAATACATTATCAAATTGATAACACAATTGCACAAAGTAAAAATTTAATTCAACCGACTTTATTTTTTAAAAACATTAAGAAAATATTTTATTTATTTCTTCTTAGAGGGGAAGGGAAGGAGAAAGAGAGGGAGAGAAACATTGATTGGTTGTCTCCTGTACGCCCCCCACTAGGGACCCAGCCTGCAACCCAGGCGTGTGCCCTGACTGGGAGTCGAACCAGTGCCCATTTGCTTCACAGGCCAGCACTCAATCTGTTGAGCCACACCAGCCAGGGAAAATTCAACTAACTTTATACAAACTTTTGTGGAATATATTCTGAGGGAAGAATGGCAATAAAAGCCTCAATTTAGCAGGTTTGTTGTAAGCATTGCTATCAATATTGTAATTCTGAAACTATTTTATGTATATTAGAAGATAAAGCAAATGAATTAATATATTGAATTTTGGTGGAATCGAGGTTTTCATTGGGGAAGAATGCAGATTTGTAAAAATGGTACTGCAGGATATGAAGAAGGTCCTGTGTTAGAGTACAGGATATAAAGATAGATACAGTTTTTGTGAGACTTGAAGTTTATACAGTTTTGGAGGATCTCTTTAAGGAAAATGAAAAATATTACAAAAGTCTGTACAGAACCATAGAAAGATCTCATTAGCTTCACAATAAATCTTTCATTGACCTGGTTATGTTAAATTTGACTTGAAATCATAGGTGTATTTTCTTGCTCTATACATTGGAAAGGCCTAGAAATAACACCCTATAGCAATGAGCCCACCTAGTGCTCAGAATTTGTTTGCTAAATACATTCCCTAGCAGAGAAGAATGAGAGGCCCCTAGAGAAATGGCTGAATCCAGGTCTGGACAGGGAAAGTACAAGAAGACTCAATTACATCTTGTGCCAGATGCAAAAAGGTGCTCAAAGACTAATGGGGTCATATCAAAATGACGCAAGAGAGTAGGGCCTTAAGTTATTTGTCCAACTTTGCTGTGTGCGCTCATACACTTAAACGTTAACACAAAGCCATTGTTTCTAAGCAATTTTCAACTCACAATGCTGTGTGAGACACAAGTGATGACCCTGACTGGCTCAGGAGCTGAGTTGGATCAGACTGAGGGGAGTTGAGAAATTCTCGTGAGAGAAATGCTGCGTGGAGAGGCTAAGAGGGAAGTGCCTAACCATGGTCACTGACGGCCATTACATAGGAACAGCTGGTTGCATGCACTTCACTGCAAAACTTGTCCTGTTTTTCACAGAAGGCATAAATTGGTGAAGTTGTGTCTTTGTGAATATCTTGATGATCTCTGTTGTGTACCCAAGGAAGAAATCCAAAGTTTACTGTTTTCAAGATGTGGGTATTTTTTCTTCCTTCTGTCTTGTATTTAATTAATGAAATTAATCTATATGTTGTTTTCTCTTGTGTAAAATTACACAGCATGCTGATAAATAATGTCTTAAAATATTCTTGACATTTCCTAAATTTGTTTTAAATCCATGAATCCTAGCTGTGCCAGAGAAAATAGGTCCTTTTTTAAAAAAATTAAAGATGTTACAAGAATAATAATCACCTTCCCTCCTATAAGGACCTTTTCTGAAAGTTGATGATGTAGCTGACGTTAAAATTTTAGGGCCACTAGTTTTTCCATATACTCATTAATTCTTCCAAAATGTTCAAGACTGAAGTAATTAGCATTCAAATAAATGCAGAAATAGTGAGACACAGTAGGATATTGGCGAGATGTCAGAGACATTATTTAGAGTGAAAATTATGAGAAAATACTGAATATAAGTGATGAATTGGTTGGCCTATAAAAAGAAGTGGAAGCAAGTAATTACTGGAGTAAAAGGAAAAAGGAAACAGAAAATGTCAGAGGTGTCCAAAGAAATAATGGGTAGTTGAGTATCATTCAGAGTAGGTAACCCCTCAAAAATAAACAAACAAACAAAAAGCAACACACACTCATTTGAAATGATGATGGGAAATAGTCTGAATATAATCCTGGTGAAAATTTCAGCCAAATTTGAATACTGCAAATCTTTTGAACACCATATGTAATTGAACCTGGGCCTTCAAAACACAATGTTACCCATGATAAAATGGGCCTAAAAATTAGTGAGTAACACAGACTAAAATTTGGAAGAATGCTTCCACCTTGAAGCTTGATCGTTTTTAGTCTATGTTCATTTGCATGGCAAAAAGTTAACGAACATTTGAGTGTCTCTGTGTGTGTAACAAACCTAAAGGAAAATAGATATGTATATTATAGAAAATGCAGATAAATGAGGGAAAATGGACAATCCACTATCCTTTCATTCCCATCCCAGATTTAACCCATCACAACACATGGAGAACAAAGCATAAATAGCTGCTCTTTCTCTGGAAAGCACACCTCATCGTGTAGAATAAAATTGCATTAGAGTGGAGGCAACATTTTGTGAAATTTGAAAAGCATTAAGTTCTTGAGCTGGTTTAACTTATGTAGGCCCTGTAATCAAGAATATGGAAATAATCTAGTAGAGTCTGCAGAAATTGTGATTAAAAAAAAGATTTTATTTATTTATTTTTAGAGAGAGGGCAAGGGAGAAAGAGAGGGAGAGGAACATCGATGCACAATAGAGATACCAATCGGCTGCCTCTTGTATGCCCCCAATGGGGGGAATTTGTCCTCACTGGAAATCAAACTGGCAACATTTCACTTTGCAGGAGGACACCCAACCCATTGCGCCATGTTGGTCAGGGTAGAAACTGTGGTATTTCAGAGAAGACTATTGGAAACCTGATTAGACACATTCAATTTGGAGGTTAAGAAATTTGGACTTAAAATATAAAGGGAGCCAGAAGATCAATGACCTGTATAGACTGAATACTGTTACATAGTTGTATTGAGTCACACTTAGCACTTTAAACAAATGATTACCAGCAAGAATGATGCATTTGAAATTCACTTCATGTTACTCTGGAATCAAGTTCTGAGGCAGACCATAAATCTTGTGTGTATGCTTAACATAAGCATGAATTCCTTTTCTTTTTTGGCATCATCTTAGTCATTCTTAAGTTACAAAATCACAGAATCAGAGTTGGAAGGACACCTAGGGATGTCAAGTAAATTACTTCTCTGAGTCAGCTTACCTTTTATGTAAACATTTCCAGAAACAAAACATTTTATAACTCTCCCAAGGAGATCATTAAATCATTGGAATGTTTATAAGTACTAACAGCAAGGAGTCCTGTTCCATCTGGGCTTTGTATTAGCCCCAATTCTTCTGTTCCCCACACTCTCCTCTTCCAGCCCATCCAGCTTCTTACTTTTCGGACCCTACTTTTTTTCTGAGTAAATCAGTTTCGTTTTTTTTTTCTGCATCTCTATTGCAAGCTTTGTCTAATGTTCCCGTGCCACATTTGTTTTTCTTATACTCTTGGATCCCCACATCTTCTGTATTTCCTTCTTAGTCCTCAAAGAGTTTATTTTATTTTGGATTGAGAGCAAACAAACCCAAATGTAATCAGTCAAGCTGGGAGGAAGATGAGGGATTGTTAAATGTGAATATCTAAAGGACAATTTTCACCAATTGCAGCATTTAAAGTTATTCTTGCAGGCTTAGGAGAACATCAGTGGGGACGGCTGCCAAACTCTCTCTTAGGTTTACTTACCCAGGCAAAATTGTTGGGGATATTTACTGGTCAACACTCTATTAGCACACATAAAGTTCTTTGTTGGAAAATTTGCAGAATCAATTACACTTCAGAATATTTTTTAAAAGTGTGGTTGAAGAACTCATTTAATTACATTTCAGAAAAGTGTCTGCATGGCTAAAGGAAATAGGTCAGCAAAGTGAAAAGGGGGCCAACCATATGGGAAAACATTTGCCAATAATTCCTCAGCCAAGGGTTTGATCTCAAAAATATATAAAGAGTCTACGATCATACCACCCTGAATATGCCCAATCTTGTCAAAAATATATAAAGAACTCACATGACTCAACACCTGGAAGACAAACAACCCAATTAAAAAATGGGCAAAGGACCTGAACTCACATTTCTCCAAGAAGGACATACAGAGGGCCAATAGACATATGAGAAAACATGCAACATCACTAGCCATCAGAGAGATGCAAATTAAAACCACAGTGAGATACCACTTCACATCAGTCAGAGTGGCCATCATAAACAAATCAACAAACAAGTGCTGGTGAGGATGTAGGGCAAAGGAAACTCTAGTGTACTGTTGGTGGGAATGCAGACTAGTATAGCCACTGTGGAAAATAGTATGGAGTTTCCTCAAAACACTGAAAATGGAACTGCCTTTTGACCCAGCCATCCCACTGCTGGGATTATACCCTAAAAATTGTGAAATATCAATTCAGAAGAGTCTATGCACCCCAGTATTCATAGCAGCACAATTTACAATAGCCAAGTGCTAGAAGCAACCTAAGGGCCCATCAGTAAATGAGAGGATCAAAAAATTCTGGTATATTTACACAATGGAATTCTATACAGCAGGAAGAAAGAAGGAACTCCTACCCTTTGCAACAGCATAGATGGAACTGGATAGCATAATGCTCAGTGAAATAAGCCAGGCGGTGAAAGACAAATACTATATGACCTCACCTATAAGTGGAACCTAACAAAGAAAAGAAACAAATGAGCAAAATATAACCAGAGACATGGAAATAAAGAACAAAATGACAGTAACCAGAGGGGAGGGACAAAGGGGATAACAGGGTAAAGAAGGGAAAGGGTCAAGTCAAGCATCATGTGTAAAGGACCCATGGATATGGACCCATGGATATAGACAACAGGGTGGGGATCGACTGTGATAGCTGGGGATGGGCAGGGCAGCAGGGAACAATGGGGGGTAAACTGGGAGAAGAATAATCGAACAACTAAAAAAAAAGAATGCTTCTATTCTTCTTATACAGGCTTCCTATAAAATAATAGCAGGTTGAACTAAGGGCATTGAGAGATTTTGCACTTTGAGAGGCATCCATTTAGGTATAAATTTTGCATCTAGTAGGTTACCACATCATTTAGGATGTTGTGCTATTCCCCAAATTCTAATTTTATAAAATTTTCTAAAGAATAGTCTTTACTTTTTCCATAAAATTTTCTAAAGAATAATATTTACTTTTTATCTAAAACCACAAAATCAATTTATAAATAAATGCAGTGATTCTTCTTTTGTGAGCTACAATTTTGATTCATTTTTGTTGGTAACACTAAGGAAGTCCTTTTGAGTTTTCACCATCAAGGCATTTGCTTAGCATGAGTGGATATTTTTGTGCTAAGTGAAGAGCACAGTTTCCCCAAAGGTCTCAGCTCCTGATGGCTGCAGGAGTGTATTCTAAAGAGGTGCCGTACATCTTCATTAATTTGTTGGATAAAAATAGACATATTTTTAATTTACAATATTTTTATTAATGCCATTTGTGTAGCCTACTTATGATGATGGAGAGATACTATTTGCAGATATATGCAGTAAAGCATCATTGTCTATCAAACAAGAATTTTACTTTTTATTTAATTTTTTAATTAAAAACATTTTTTATTGTTGTTCAATTACAGTTTTCCACATTTGTCCCCACTACTCTCACCCGTGCTACCCACCTCCACTTCCTATGTTCAGTCCTCCCCAGCCCCATTGTCTTTGTCCATGGGTCCTTTGTCCATGTTCTTTGTCGACACCTTCCCCTTCTTTGTCCTATTATCCCCCTCTCCCCTTCCCTCTGATGACTGTAATTTTGTTCTACTATGTCTCTGATTATATTTTGCTTGCTTGTTTGTTTTGTTGATTAGGTTCCACTTATAGGTCACATCATATGGTATTTGTCCTTTCACTGCCTGGTTTATTTCACTAAGTGTAATACTCTCCAGTTCCATTTATGCTGTTACAAAGGATAGGAGTTCCTTCTTTCTTTCTGCTGCATAGAATTCCATTGTGTAAATGTACCAGAATTTTTTGATGCTTCACTTACTGAAGTGATGGGCATTTAGGCTGTTTCCAGCACTTGGCTATTGTAGATTGTGCTGCTATGAATATTGGTGTGCACAGATTCTTTTGCCTTGGTGTTTCACATTTCTTAGGTATAATCCCAGCAGTGGAATTGCTGGGTCAAAAGACAGTTCCATTTTTAGTTTTCTGAGGAAATTCCATAGTGTTTTCCACAGTGACTGCACCAGTCTGCATTGCCACCAACAGTGCACTAGGGCTCCCTTTCCTCCACTTCCTTACCAGCACAGGTTGTTTGTTGCTTTGTTTATGATGGCCATTCTGACCGGTGTGAAGTGGTATCTCATTGTGGTTTTAATTTGCATCTCTCTGATAGCTAGTGATGCTGATTATCCTTTCATGTGTCTCTGGGCCCTTTTTAAGTCCTCCTTGGACAAGTATCAGTTCAGGTCCTTTGTTCATTTTTTAATTGGGTTTGTTTTCCAGGTGTTGAGTGGTATTCAGTTCTTTATCTATTTTTGACCCTTGTCTGAGGTATCATTGACAAATATGTTTTGCCATATGGTTGGTTCCCTTTTCATTTTGCTGATGTTTTCTTTAAGTGTGCAGAAGCTTTTTATTTTGATGAAGTCACATTTATTTATTCTTTCCTTTATGTTCCTTGCTCTAGGGGACATATTGGTGAAAATATTGCTGCATGGAATATCTGAGGTTTTCCTGCCTATATTCTTCTTTAGGACTTATGGAATTGCAACTTATATTTAAGTCTTTTATGCATCTTGAGTTTTTTTTTGTGTGTATGGTATAACTTGGTGGTCAAGTTTCATTTCTTTGAATGTAACTGTCCAGATCTCCCAACACCATTTGTTGAAGTGGCTATTTTTACTCCGTTTTGTACTTCTGCCTCCTTCGTCAAATATTAATTGACGATAGAGACTTGGGTTTATTTCTGGGCTCTCTGTTCTGTTTCACTGGTTTATGTGTCTGTTCTTATGCCAGTACTAGACTGTTTTGATTGCAGTGTCCTTGTAATGTTGTTTTATATCAGGTATTGTGATCCTCTTACTTTGTTCTTCTTTCTCAAAATTGCTGTGGCTATTTGTGGTCATTTATGGTTCCATATAAATTTTTGAAATGTTTGTTCTATATCTGTGAAATATCTCGTTGGTATTTCAATAGGGATTGTGTTGAAGAATTGGAACAACAACAAACAAAGCCAAGAGTGAGTAGAAGGAAGGAAACAGTCAAGAGCAGAGCTGAATTTAATGACATAGAGACTAAAAGAACAATGGAAAGAATGGGTAAATCCTTGGTCTTTGAAAAGATAAATAAAATTAACAAATCTTTAAGCAGACTCATGAAGAAAAAGAGAGGACCCAAATAAATAAAATCAGAAATGAGGGAGGGATTACAACTGATACAACAGAAATACTAAGGATTGTAAGAAATTACTATGAAGAACTATATGCCAAGAAATTTGAAAGCCTAGGTGAAATGGACGAATGTCTAGAAAAATACGATATTCCAAAACTGGATAAAGACGAAGCAGAAAACCTGAATAGACCAATAACAGCTAGAGAAATTGAAGCCGTAATCAAAAAACTTTAGTCACACAAAATCCCTGGACTGGATGGTTTCACAGGAGAATTTTACAAAACATTTAAGGAAGAGCTAACCCCTTTCCTTCACAGACTATTCCAAAAAATCCAAGAAGAGGGAAGACTCCCAAATTTTTTTTATAAGACCAGTATTATCCTAATGCGTCATTCCTATTAGGAATGTGTCATTCCTAAGTCAGATAAAGACACAAGAAAGACAGAAAACTATAGGCCAATTTTGCTACTGAACATAGACGCAAAAATCCTCAACAAAATATTGGCGATCCAGATCCAGTAATACATTAAAAAGATCATACACCATGATCAAGTGGGATTCATCCCAGAGATGTAAGGATTTCATAATATTTGCAAATCAATAAACATAATACATTACATGAAGAATTTTGTTTCAGAACCAATACAGAGGGAAGATTACTATTTTGGATGATCCAAAGTGGGAATTTTGAAAGTCCTGAAGTCAGGGCTCAAACATACTGGTCAGGGGTTTTGGGAAACATGAAAATGAATCAAGACACCAATTGATAAATTCTGTGTAGGTAAAGAAATGTATTGTTTAATTAGAGTGTGACAAGAAGGTTAACTATGACAGATAACTAAATAAAAACCACTGTTTTTATTCTAAAAATATGCATATGTGTTTGTGTATGTTCTATCCTATGATGATTAATTATGAATGTGAAATATGGATAATGGGCACTATGGTTACCCGTATGTTTAAAGGGAATAGTCTTTTCCATACCATCAACCCCATATATCTATTCTGGGGCATGAAGTGGCAGCCTGTTCTCCTTCCTGCCTCTGTCCTTAACAGCCTATCTTCTAGGGAAGGGGACCGCAAACTTCTTTCATAAAAGGCCTACCAGTAAATATTATAGGCTTTATGGGCCATGTGATCTCTGTTGTAACTACTTAACCTTTCTGTTATAGCTTGAAAACAGCCATAGACAATACAGAAGCACATGGGCATGACTGGGTACCAACAAAACTTTATTTTCAACAACAGGTTTCAGGTGGAATTTTACCCATAAACTAGTTTACTGACATTTCTTCTAGATTTTTCATTCCTGCTCATTAGTTCTGTATTTCCCAGAGGTCCTTAGAATTTGAAAAGAGCTAAGGATATACATATTTACAACCCTAGTTCATTTCAAATTCTGCCTAGGGAATATTTTAAAGGCATTTTTCAGTTGTTTTCAATCTAGCCCGGAGGAGCTAATTGCAGTAAGTGCTTTTTAAAAAAAATTACTTTAATTTTTTTTCAATTACAGTTTACATTCAGTATTGTTTTGTATTAGTTTTAGATGTACAATGAAGCAGTAAGTGTCCCTTTAATGACAAGTAGTATCACAATGGGAAAATGGGGTACTAACAAGGTCTGTAAGTGCTGGAATTACTCCCAGAGAAGGCTGGCAACGTGTGGCAGGAAGAACAATGGCGTGAGGTTCAGGAAGCATGAGGTCTGGTGTCTGTGTCAGTCACTGCAGGCCTTGGTTTCCTCAGTGGCAGGGGAGGATATTGCAACTAGACATTCTACAAATTCTCTACCAGCTCTTGGTTGTTATGGAGCTAAATTAAGACTCTTGGCAAAGCTGATTCTGTAGGCAGTCTCAGATCTCCCGGTTTTACTTTAGAGCTATTTTCCCCAGACAGAGTAAACAGCAGACACTGGTAACATTTGAAGGGGAACACATTTCTTGTTTCTTCATTAGGAACTAATGAAAGTGATCACATTTGTTGACAGTTTTTAACAAAAGTTTGGAATTCATTATGTATTTGTTATTTACCTGCATAAGACTAACAATGCCCTTGTGGGTACTTGTGAATAGAATCAGGAATAATTTTCTTTTAAATTTGTAGCTATAATACATATTTTTAAAACATTGGTCTATATTTTTAGTGTAACATATTTCATCATTTCTAATAGCCACATTCCCTTTTACATTTTAACATGTGTGAAATCAAAATGTGTCATATACTTGCTGTCATTTAGGCAGCAATTGTGATGTAGTTACTGCTTATACGTAAGCATGAAAACATATTTACACACACATACACTCGCACACACCCCTATAGATAAATATTGCTCTCTATCTATATAGAGATATATAGATATAGATAGTGATACTTATATAAGGGGCAGCTTGCAAGGGAATTCTGAAGACATTAGTGAAACACAATGAAAAAAATGCTGTTTCACCAAAAATCTTGATGACACAGAGGACAATTTTATATAGAAAATTATGGACTCTGATGATTCTGAATTAACTGGTAATTTGGAATTTGAATGGGAAGAAACATTAAAGGTAATTTATGTTTATTTCTTTTTATATGCACATCAGTTATATATAATAATACATTTATGTCTAATAAGTTTAAATGAGCTATTTTTATAATATAAAATTACAAGTGATAAAAAGCATTGTGACATTATTTAATTGCAGTGGTAATTTTTTTCCTCTTAGTGGTATTTAGTATAATGGTGTGGCTTTTTACAATTTTTATTTATTGGTTTTAGAGAGGAAGAGGAAGAGAGAGAGAGAGAGATTAAATTGTTCCACTTATCTATGCATTCATTGGTTGTTTCTTGTATGTGCCCTGACTGGGGATCAAACCTGCAACTTTGGTGTGATCATCAGGGTGATGCTCTAACCAAATGAGCTACCCATCAAGGGCTAATGACGTGTTCTTATAATGTTAGCATCTTAGATTCATAAACTTGGTATTATTAAGTAATACAGGATATGTCTAAGAATTTAAGAGAAAATATCATGAAATTACAAAGAGAAGTGGGAGGTAAATTATGGTAAAAAAAAGAGGTTTCATTTTGTCTTTCAACATTGAGAGGGACCTTTCTGTCAGAGAAGAATGAGCTAAGATTACTACCGAGATGCAGTGCGGCCTCTTGAAGAACTTTGACCTCACCCTCACTGTCACTAGCACCCAGAAAAATGCCTGGCATTACCGTAGTTTTTGGACTATAAGATGCACTCTCCCCCCCTCGCCCCCAAATTTGGGAGGAACAGTGGTTGTTAATGCTGCTGTTGAGTTCTGTTTACATTTACATTGGTGAAATATTATGTTATTTATGTTATTAAATACTTTACCACATTTTTTGTTTCAAAATTTTTTTTCCTATTTTCCTCCTCTAAAACCTAGGTGCATCTTATGGTCTGAAAAATATGGTGGTTGGCTGCCCAGAACTTTTTTCTTTTTCTCTTCTTCTTTTCCTCCATAATTTTTTTGTGTTTGAGGATAAGGGATCTCTAGAGTAAAATTGGTACATGGGAGAAGTTGAGGCTACACAGCCCTGCATGTTGTCTCCAGAGACTTTGGAAACAGCCCTGGTCACAAAGGTATGTTTCCTTTTGGCTTTGAGGGTTAAGAATGTTTATTAAAGTTACTGTTAGACTTGATCTTTGAGTTCATGTTAGACAAGAAAACATTAGTCAACAGTACTGATAGTTAGAATTGCAGGTGTTTGTGCTGAAACTGTGGTATGGACAAAAGAAGTTAACCAGCTTGAATTAAATGAGAACTAAGCATGAGTTATCACTGAAATTTAAAAGTAAATCAGCAATTAAGACCTTGGAAAAACACTTTCTAATAGTATTCCATGATTAAACTATTCTTTAAGTTTTAGCCTAAGAGAAATAAAAAGCCAAGATTTGATAGAAGCAGATGCTAACTAGACAGAATTCTTGCAGAACTTGTTTCCATATGGTCTCCAGTATGTTTTGTTCCTGCAATTTTTAGAGTCTGGAATACTTTGGGAGGCTTAGGTGTCATCACCACCCAAGCAAAACTAAATTTTTACAAAACTCACAAAAGAATCTTTTTGGCTAGAGAAATGAATATATTAGGAAAAAATAGATGTCGAAGTGTTGAGATGAAGTCTTTATTGGATTGTTTAGAATTCTTGTGTATACATATAGATTATAGCTTTCTTTAAGATCCTTCCAATACAATATTATCTAATTTAAATTTTTATCTTATGTTTTTGACATTCTACATTCTAGGAATAAGTAGCTCCAAACACCACATATATAGATGAGTTTAGTGATGAAATGATGGTGATGCATATTAAGGAATTAGAATATTTTGTATATGTAAGGATTAGAATTTTGTGGAGAACTTTTAGGTGATAGAGAACTGCTAGGGAGCAAAAATTCAGCAAGGACAAGAGTTTTCATAAAAGTCTTGAAAGGCTTCATCAGAATTTTGATACGCCCAGCTGCAAAGGTTGATTATTACTGTCCAAGGGGCTGAGTGAAATCTTACAGATGAAAAGAGGGTATACTGACACAGAAAGGAGGCAATTGGCCTGAACACCATGGAGAGAAAGAATCTGGGAGTAGAAACAAATAAGTGAATAAAACAAAACCATTGATAGGATGTGCCACAAATTATGATGGCATGCATGGGCTTTGTCCATGCTGGTGATTCAGTGGTGGACAAGACAGATATAATACTGCCCTCATGCAACTTATATTGTAGTGGGGTGCAGCAAACAACAACAACAGCAAAAAAACCCAAGCAAATAAAGAAGCAAATTTGTGGTAAGCAATAATAGTAGTAGTAACAATATGACAAAGAGGACTATGTGAACTAGATTCTAAAACAGTGAATACTGGAGGTAGGAGGATATTTTAGGTCAGGGGAGGTCAAGAAAGTATTTCTAAGGAGTTAACTTTCAAGCTAACATCTAATGGTTGAGAAGGAGTCAGGTGGGTAAGGGGGTGATGAGAGAACAGATAACCCAGAATGAGACTGATGGGTTCTGAAATAAAAGAAATTGAAAGCCTGGAGCAAAGTAAGGAAGGAATCAAATGGCTGAAGATGAATTAGATAGGTAGACAGGACACGGGTCATACAGGACTTTGAGGACAGAGTGAAGAATTTGGATTTTGTTCTCAGTGTTAGTAATCAGAATTCTTTGGAGCATTTTAAGCAAGAATAGAATCAAATATGACATTTCAAAAAGATTACTCTGGTTCTTATGTAGTAAGTTGGGTGTTTAATAGTCATCAACATCATGCAACTCTATCTAGAGCAATTAATATGTGTCACACAATATTCTAAGCTCTACAAATACTAATTTAATTCTCATTTAGTTAAACCTAATAAGTAGGTTCTTTCTTATCCTGTCACTTTATTTTTATTTTTTTATATTTTTTATTTATTGTTGTTCAGTTACAGTTGTCCTACCATTTTCCCCATTGGTCACCCCATCCCATCACCCCTGACTCCCACAGTCAGTCACTCCCTATTATCTGCCCAATGAGTCCTCTGCTTGTGTTCCTTTGCTTGCTCCTTCCCCTTCTTTCCCCCATTATCCCCCTTCACCCTCCCTTCTGCTTGTTGCCAGTTTGTTCTTTATTTCCAAGTCTCTGGTTATATTTTGCTTGCTTGTTTGTTTTGTTGATTAGGTTCCATTTATAGATGAGATCATATGATACTTGTCTTTCATCACTTGGATTATTTCATTTAGCATAATGCTCTCCAGTTCCATCCATGCTGTTGCAAAGGGTAGGAGTTCCTCCTTTCTTTCTGCTCCATAGTATTCCATTGTGTAAATGTACCATAGTTTTTTTTATTCACTCATTTACTGTTGGGCACTTAGGTTGCTTCTAGCACTAGGCTATTGTAAATAATGCTGCTATGAACATTAGGGTGCATAGGTTCTTTTGGATTGGTGTTTCAGGATTCTTAGGGTATAATCCCATCCTTAGGGATGGCTGGGTCAAAAGGTAGTTCTATTTTTGGTGTTTTGAGGAAATTCCATACTGTTTTCCACAGTGAGTGCACCAGTCAGCATTCCTGCCAACAGTGCACTAGGATTCCCTTTTCTCCACATCCTCACCTGTACCTGTTTGTTGACTTATTAATGATGGCCATTTTATATTTTTATTGTATTCATTCCATTTCCATTTATTCCCCTTACACACCCCCTCCCAAATCACCACACTGCTATCTATGTCCACGAGCCCTTTTCCCTTTTTTGCTTGGTCTCTATACAGTACACTCTAACACCCCATAGCTGTCATCCTACTCTCCAACTATGAGTCTGTCTCTATTTTGCTTGTTAGAACCGTTTGTTCATTAGATTCCACATATAAGTGAAATCATATGGTATTTGTCTTTCAGTGATTGGCATGTTTCACTTAGCATAATGTTCTCCAGGTCCATCCATGCTGTCACAAAGGCTAAATTTGTTTTCTTTTTTTTTTGCCTAGTAGTATTCCATCATGTAAATGTCCCATAATTGATTTATCCAGTCATGTACTGAGACACTTTGGCTGCTTCCATCTCATGGTGATTATAAAAAATGCTGCAATGAACTTAGGGGTGTTCGTGTTCTTTTGAATTAATGGTTTGGGTTTTTTCAGATATTTTCCCAGAAGTGGGAATACTGAGTCAAAAAACAGATCCATTTTTAATTTTTTGAGGTATCTCCATATTGCTTTCCACAGTGGCTGCACCAATCTGCATTCCCACCAAGACTGCGCACGTGTTACCTGTCTCTACAGCTTTGTTAACACTTGTTTGTTGATTTATTGATAATAGTCATTATGACAGGTATGAGGTGATCTCTCATTGCAGTTTTAATTTACTCTTCTCCAATGATTGGTGACATTGAACATCTTTTCCTATGTCTATTGGCTGTCTGTATGTCCTCTTTGGAGAAGCATCTATTCAGGTACTTTGTCCATTTTTTATTGGATTGTTTGGTTTTTTTTTGGTATTGAATTTGTTACATTTTAAAATAAATTTTGGATATTAACCCCTTATCAGATACATTAGTAAATATATTTTCCATTCCACGGGTTGTCTTTTTTTTTGTCGATGGTTTCCTTTGCTGTGCAAAAACTTTTTAGTTTGATGTTGTCCCATTTGTTTATTCTTTCTTTTATTTCCTTGACTCAGGAGATATATCAGATAAAAAATCGCTATAAGCAGTGTCTAAGGTTTTACTACCCTTGCTTTTTTCCAGGATATTTAAGTCTTTAATCCATTTTCAATTTATTCTGGTGTGTGGCATAAGAGGGTGGTCTAGTGTCATTTTTTGGTTATGTCTGTCCAATTTTCCCAACACCATTTGTTGAATAAACTATTTTTAGCCCATTGTATGTGCTCACTTTCTCTGTCAAATATTAATGGACTATAAAGTTATGTATTTATTTCTGGGTTCTTTATTCTTGTCTATTGATTTATGTGTCTGCTTTTGTCTAGTACCATGCCATTTTCATTACTACAGTCTTATAGTATAGTTTGATGTTAGGTAGCATGATTCCTCCATCTTTGTTCTTCTTTCTCTGGACCATTGTGATGCAGGGACATTTGTGGTTCCATATATATTTTTGAAATGTTTGTCTAGTTCTGTGAAATATGTCCTTGGAATTTTGATAGGAATTGCATTGAATGTATAGATTGATTTGGGTAGTATGGACATTTTAATGATATTAATTCTTCCTGTTCATGAACACAGTATGTGCAACCACTTATTTGTATCTTCTTCAATTTCTTTCTTCAGTGTTTTATAATTTTCTGAGTACGGGTCTTTTACATACTAGGTTAGATGAACTCCTAGGTATTTTATTCTTTTTGAAGCAGTCATGTATGGGATTGATTTTCTTAATTTCACTTTCTTAGCTCATTATTGGCATATAAAAATGCAACTAATTTCTGAGTATTCATTTTATATCCTGCTACTTTGCTGAATTTATTTAGCAGTTCTAGTAGTTTCTTAGTGGAATCTTTAGGGTTCTTTGTGTACATTATCATGTCATGTGCAAATAAAGACAGATTTCCTTTTTTCTTTTCAATTTGGATGCCTTTTATTTCTTCTTCTTGTCTGATTGCTGTGGCCAGGACTTCTAGAACTATATTGAATAAGAGAGGTGAAAGCAGACATCCCTGTCTTCTTCCTCATCTTAAGGGGAATGCTTGTAGTTTTTGCTCATTGAGTATGGCATTGGAAGTGGGTTGTCATATATGGCCTTTATTACATTTATGTGCATTCCCTTTATTCCCACTTTGCTGAGAGTTTTTATCATAAACTGATGCTGAGTTTTATCAAATGCTTTTACTCCATCTATTGATATCATCATGTGTTTTTTATCTTTCATTTTGTTTATTTGGTATATCACATTTATTGATTTGTGAATGTTATACCAACCTTGTATCGCTGGAATAAATTCCTCTTGATCATTGTGTATGACTTTTTGATGTATTGTTGTATGTTCGGTAATATTTTGTGGAGAATTTTAGCATCTCTGTTCATCAGGGATATTGGCCTATATTTTTATTGTAGTATATTTATCTGGTTTTGGAATTAATAAGATAATACTGGCCTTTTATAATGAGTTTGGGAGTTTTCCATCCTACTGAATTCTGTGAAATAGTTTGAGAAGTAGAGGTGTTAGTTCTTCTTGAAATATTTGGTAAAATTCACCTGTGAAGCCATCCGTCCAAGGCTTTTGTTTGTTGGGAGTTTTTGGATTATTGCTTCAAATTCAATAGGTGTATTCTGTCTATGCAGATTCTCTGATTCTTCCTGATTTAGTTTTGGAAGATTGTGTGTTTTTAAGCATTTATCCATTTTATCCAGGTTGTCTAGTGTGTTGGCATATAGTTATTCATAACATTTTGTTACAGTTCTTTGTATTTCTTTGGTGTTAGTTGTTATTTCTCCTCTTTCATTTCTGATTTATCTGGGTCATCTCTTTTTTCTTGATGAGTCTAGTTAAAGGTTTGTAAATCTTGTTTATGTTTTCAAAGAACCAGCACTGGATTCATTGATCTTGTGTATCATTTTTTTTAGACTCTAATTCATTTATTTATGCTCTAATTCTTCATTATTTTCTTCCTTCCACTGACTTCTGGCTTTTTTTGTTGTTCTTTTTGAGTTCCTTTAAGTGTAAAGTTAGATTATTTATTTAAGCTTTTTCCTTTTTCTAGAAATAGGCCTGTAATGCTATGAATTTCCTTCTTAGGATTATATTCCCTTTGTCCCACAGATTTCTGTTGTTGTGTCCTCATTGTCATTTGTTCATGGTGTCTTTTGGTTTCTTTCTTGATCTTGTCATTGACCCATTCATTTTTTAATAACACATTATTTATCTTCCACATCTTTGAGTGTTTTTCAGTGTTCTTGTGATTGATTTCTCATTTCATAGTGTTGCAGTCACAGAAGATGATTGATATAATTTCAGTTTTCTTAAATTTATTGAGACTTGTTTTGTGTCCTAACATGTGGTCTCTCCTCAAAAATGTTCCATGTGCACACGAAAAGTATGTATATTTTGCCACTCTGAGGTGAAATTCTCTGAAGATGTCCATTAAATCCATTTGATCTATTGTGTTTAAGTCTGCTGACTACTTGTTGAATTTCTGTCTGGAAGATCTATCCATTGAGGTCAATGGGGTGTTAAAATCCCAGACTATGACTGTATTGCTATCAATCTCTCCCTTTATGTCCATCAAGATTTGCTTTACATATTTAGGTGCTTCAGTGTCGAGTGTATAAATTTTACTAGAATTATATCTTCTTGTTAGATTGCTCCCTTTATTATTATGTAGTATCCTTCTTTGTCTCTTATTATAGCTTTGGTTTTAAAGTTTCTTTCGTCAGGCATAGTACTGCTACCTAAACTTCTTTTCCTGTTTGTATGTAATATCTTTTTCTATCCCTTTATTTTTAGTCTTTGTATATCTTTCAATCTGAGTTGGGTCTGTTGGAGACAGCATATATATATATATATGGAGACAGCATATATATATATATGGAGACAGTATGTATATGCTGTCTCCATATACATACATATATATATATATATGGGTCATGTTTTCTTACCCATTCAGCTACCCTCAGTCTTTTGGTTGGAGCATTTAAGCCACTTACATTTTAGGTGATTACTGATAGCTACTGTTTATTGCCATTTTGTTTTTTAACTATTTTCCTCTGTTCTTCCCTTTCACTTTATCTTTTTCATCTTAAACATTATTTGCAATACTGGTTTTGTGTTAACAAATTTCTTTAGCTTTTTTTTTTTTTTGTCTGGGAAGCTCACTATTTCTCCTTCAATTTTAAATGGTAGGCTTGCTGGGTAAAGTATCCCTGGTTGTATGGCTTTGCTTTACATCCTCTTGAATATTTCATGCTAATCCCTTCTGGCCTGAAATGTTTCTGTTGAAAAAAAATCAAAGGAGAGTCTTACTGGAGCTCCCTTGTAGGTAACTATCTGCTATTCTCTTGAGGCTTTTAAAGATACTCTTAAGCTTTGCTATTTTAATTATTATATGTCTCAGTGTGAGCCACTTTGAGTCCATCTTGTTTGTTACTCTCTGTGCTTCCTGGACTTGTGTGTTTTTTTTCCTTCATCAGATTTACAAAAGGTTTTGGTCATTATTTCTTCAAATAGGTTTTCAATCCCTTGCTTATTCTCCACTCTCTTCTCCTTTAGGTATTCCCATAATGCAGATGACATTATACTTTATGTTGTCCCAAATGTTAATTAGCTCTCCTCATTTTTTAATTTTTATTGTTGTTCAAGTACGGTTATCTCCATTTTGCCACCACCATTTTCCCCCACCCCAACCAACCCCACTTCTCAACCTCAATCCTACCCCACTTTGGCTTTGTCAATAGGTCCTTCATACATTTTCCTTGACTACCTTTCTCTTTCTTTCCCCCATTACTCCCCTCCTCCTTCCCTCTGGTTACTGTCAATTTGTTCTTTATTTTTCTGTGTCTGGTTATGTTTTGCTTGTTTGTTTTGTGAATTAGGTTCCACTTATAGGTGACATCATATGTCATTTTTCTTTCACCGCTGGGCTTATCTCACTCAGCATAATGCTCTCCAGATACATTCATGCTGTCGCAAAGGGCAGGAGCTCCTTCTTTCTTTCTGTTGTGTAGTATTCCATTGTGTAAATGTACCATATTTTTTTGATCCACTCATTTACTGATGGGCACTTAGGTTGCTTCTAGTACTTGGCTATTGTAAATTTTGCTGCTGTGAATATTGGGGTGCATAGGTTCTTTTGAATTGGTGTTATAGGATTCTTAAGGTATAATCCCAGCAGTGGAATTGCGGGATAAAAAGGCAGTTCCTTTTTAGTGTTTTGAGGAAATTCCATACTGTTTTCCATAGTGGCTGCAGCACTCTATATTCCTCCAACAGTGCACTAGGTTTCCCTTTTTTCTACAACCTTGCCAGCACTTGTTTGTTGATTTGTTTATGATGGCCATTCTGACCAGTGTGAAGTGGTAACTCACTGTGGTTATAATTTGCATTTCTCTGATGGCTAGTGTTGCTGAATATCCTTTCATACATCTCTGGGCCCTCTGTATGTCCTCCTTGGAGAGGTGTCTGTTTAGCTCCTTTGTCCATTTTTTTAACTGGATTGTTTGTCTTCCTGGTGTTGAGTGGTATTGAGTTCTTTATATATTTTTGAGTTCAAACCCTTGTCTGAAGTATCATTGACAAATATGTTTTGCCATATGGTTGGTTCCCTTTTCATTTTGCTGATGTTTTCTTTAAGTGTACAGAAGCTTTTTATTTTGATGAAGTCACATTTATTTATTCTTTCCTTTATGTTCCTTGCTCTAGGGGACATATTGGTGAAAATATTGCTGCATGGAATATCTGAGGTTTTCCTGCCTATATTCTTCTTTAGGATTTATGGAATTGCAACTTATATTTAAGTCTTTTATGCATCTTGAGTTTTTTTTGTGTGTGTATGGTATAACTTGGTGGTCAAGTTTCATTTCTTTGAATATAGCTGTCCCTATCTCCCAACACCATTTGTTGAAGTGGCTATTTTTACTCTGTTTTATGCTTCTTCCTCCTTTGTCAAATATTAGTTGACCATAGAGACTTGGATTTATTTCTGGGCTCTCTGTTCCATTGATCTATATGTCTGTTCTTATGACAGTACCAGGCTGTTTTGATTGCAGTGTCCTTGTAATGTTGTTTTATATCAGGTATTGTGATCCCTCCTACTTTGTTCTTCTTTCTCAGAACTGCTGTGGCTATTTGTGGTCATTTATGGTTCCATATAAATTTTTGAAATGTTTGTTCTATATCCGTGAAATATGTCATTGGTATTTTAATAGGGATTGCATTCAATCTATAACTTCGGTAGCATGGGCATTTTGATGATGTTAATTCTTCCAATCCATGAACACAGTATATTCTTCCATTTATTTGTGTCTTCCTTAATTTCTTTCTTCAGTGTCACATAGTTTTCTGAGTACAGATCTTTTACCTCCTTAGTTAGGTTTATTCGTAGGTATTTTATTTCTCTTGTTACTATAGCAAATGGGATTTTTCCCCCTGATTTCTGTTTGTGATATTTTCTTATTGGTATACCATAATGCCTTTGATTTCTGAACATTGACTTTGTATCCCACTGAACATTGGCTTTGTATCTCAGTTAGACTCCTGAACTCTTTTAATGAGGCCAGCATCATCCTAATCTCAAAAACAGATAAAGACACAAGAAAGAAAGAAAAATACAGGCCAATATTGCTGATGAACATAGACACTAAAATCCTCAACAAAATATTGGCAAACTGCATCCAGCAATACATTAAAAAGGTCATACACCATGACCAAGTGGGATTCATCCCAGGGATACAAGGATGGTGTAATATTCACAAATCAATAAACATAATACATCACATAAACAAAACAAAAATCACATGATCACATCAATAGATGCAGAGAAAGCATTTGATAAGGTACAGAACACTTTTGATAAAAACATTCAGCAAAGTGAGAGTAGAGGGAGCATAGCTCAACATAATAAAAGCCATGTGTGAGAAACCTACAGCCAACATCATACTCAACAATAAAAAACTAAAAGCTTCCCCATTAAGATCAGGAACAAGACGAGGATGTCCAAGGCTGTCCACTTTTACCACTTCTATTCAATATGGTATTGGAAGTCCTAGAAAAAGAAATAAAAGGCATCCAAATTGGAAAGAAGAAAGCAAAACTGTCATCGTCTGCAGATGGCATGATAGTGTACATAGAAAACCCTATAGACTCCACCCAAAAACTATTTGACCTAATAATTTTTTTTTCTTACTTGCTACTTGCTTGGGTGTTTTTTTTTCTACCTTGTCTTCCAAATTGCTGATTTGATCCATCATTATTGTTTATTTTACATATTGTTTCATTATTGTTTGTTTATGCTTCATTATTGTTTGTGTTAGATATTGGATTCTTTATTTCTGACTGGTCCTTTTAATGTTTTCTATGTCCTTTCATAATGTTGAATATTCTTATAATCATTACTCTAAACTCTATATCTGATCAATTGCTTGCTGCCATTTCATCTAGTTCTTCTTCTGGAGAATTATCTTGTAGTTTCATTTAGGGCCTATTTCTTTGTCTTCCCATTTTGATTGTGTCTTTGTTTTTGTTTTGTATATGTTAGGTAGACCTGCAAGGACTCTGGTACAGACCTTTGCCTGACTTGCCTGTGACTGTCACAGGGCAACCTGTTTGGAACTCTCAGAGATCCACAACTGTGGCTCTCTGGTGGACCTGGATGTAGTGAAAGAATGAGGCTGCATACAAAGGCCAGCTTTCACCAGGACTGGGCCCAGGGGAGTGTCAGCTAAAGTCTCAGAGCTCCCAGAGATCCATCTTTGCCTGCAGGCTTTCTGTTAAGTGTTGGGAACCACTCTGTCTAGTTTCAGGAGCTGTAAACCTCCCCATGGGTAAGGCTGAGTGAGCGACCTTTGGATTGTTAGCCACTAAGGAGACAAAGCTTATCTCCCTGGCAGGAGCGCTGCTTTTGCTCCTTTTACTTCATCCATCTCTGGCCTCCAGTGCTTGGTTGGTTAGTCAATGCCAGGTAAGACCCCTCTGGTGGGGGGGCAACCTAATCCAGCCATGATCACTTGGGAGGCCCTCAAGGAAGAACTCAGGGGGCTGCAGCAAAGAAGGGGTGATGGACCCTTGCTCTCTGGCTATTCTGACATAGAGTGAGTCCTCATTTTGTCTGGGAAAAGTCTTCTAATCTCTTGGCTTCCTTTCTTCCCCTGCCTGACTTAAGCCTGAGATAATGCCTTAAACCTGAGACAATAATGGTGGTGGGTACCACCCTGTGCTGGAAAGGGAGGGCTCCCTAGGGCAATCAGGCCTAAGAAGGAATATGTAAAATCCTGTGAAACCTGCTTTGTTTAGAATGCTCTCAATTAAATAAGGGTCCAAGCAGGAAGTGAGTTTGTTCCTCAAAGTTTTATGGCTCTTTAGCTATCTGACCCTGAGTCAAAATAGGCCCTCAGAGTTCTTTGTTATCTATTGTTTGACCCTTACTGCTTGACAATGATTAATGAGCTTTACCTGTATTTCTG